>JAQGAC010001344.1:0-14347 GCA_034696585.1 Isotomurus maculatus | reverse complement strand
AAATGTTTAATGAAGATAACCTTACTCTCACTTTTACTTGATCAAATCACGCCACACTCTCTCGACTCTCCACCTCCCTCATTCCAATGGTGTTCGTTTCTCGGATTCAAGCACTTTCACTTCTCCATCTTCATGAATGCCATTTCAATGCTTCAATAGGGAAGGAAACTCCAGGTTACTTAACATCCTCCTCGATTATCGCTTACTGGAGCGTGAAAATTTCAGTCCTAATTATTCAACCGAGATTTCTTTGTTTAGTCACTTCTTCATCCGAACTCAGAGTGAAGGCAGCCTAAGTTATTGTCACTTCTACAGCAGACAGCCGAGAGAACTACACAAAACTCGCGATTTCTTGCGAATCTCCTTTAATAGAACAAATCCCTTCTTTCCAAGAACAAAAATAATTAACAAAGTTTGTCACTCATCATCAGTCTATATAAGCCTCGTTTCATTTACTTACTAACTTTCTCAACTACACTGTGTTCATCAAATTATGAAAATACTAGTTAGCACAGAATTACTTTTTACTTTCATCGTACCTTCCTGCATAGCTGGCAGGTAGTAACTAATCTGCCTGTACTAAACAGTTTAATATGGTGCACAATTATTTTACATGTGCACACACACTGTATTGCCCAATACTTGCTCTCCTTAGCAGTTGACAATGCATTACTCTAATTAAAATTAACCTAATTACCCATTGCAGTATACGAATAAGTACAGAGGAGAGGAAGCAGAATTCTTTGAAGAAAGTATAAGGATAAAAGATGCAGGATTAAATGTTGTGTAATAAGAAAGAATGCATCTCTGTAGTGTGTCTTTCTCTACTAATCCGCAGTATTCCAACTCCCCGAGTCATTTCACACAGTCCTTTTACTGTACGAGAACGCAGAAGAGGAGATTATTGTGGCCTACGCGAATTACATAACAAAAGAGTGTTTAAAGCAAACATAACGAGGCTTTTACTTCCGTGGTAGGAACACTTAAACTCAAAACTAAATAAGAAAGACAGCATGCATAAGCCATAAAACATGATGCCAGTTCGAACTCAGAGAATATTCGTCTCGTAAGCTCATTCCTCCCATTCACTTCTCATGTTTTGTCCAAACCAACTGAGCCGATCGCGTCCTACTCTCCACATCATCCAAACAGACTCTCCAGTTTTTCTTCAGAAGATGGAAGAATCGAGTTTTGCGGTGGAAAAGGAATTACTAAGGCGAGGGTAGAGAGATGTGTGTGTGACTTGCAGGAAAAGAAGCCACCACCATCATCGCTGCTTGTCCTTGGCAAAAGAACTACTTTCTCCCCAAAAGTAGAGAGGTTTGATGGTTCATAAAATTGCTTAAGAGGTTACCTCATTTTGATTGTGGCTCTGTCTCTGTGTCTCTTAAAAACATCTGATATTTCCGAGTAAACAAGTTGTAGCCTGTAAGGCATGTCGGTTACTAAAGAGAGAAAGATTTCCTTGATTATATAACTAACTATTGTCACAGGACAAAGAAACACAAGTGGTGACTACGCTTTCTGTGGAAGGAACGCTGCTATACTTTCCCTACTCTTCCTCTTACGGTATGCTAAGGCTGTGAGCAATCTCACATCGATGGCTTTATTATTTTCATACTGCTCCTTGTCTCTGTAAAAGTCTTGGAGGCATCTCTTGTGCTGCAGCTCCATTGATCTCTTCAGGTGGATTGTGGATATGTGACGCACTCTTATAAACGGAAAATCGATGATTAACAGCAAGCAGTCTTTTACTCTGTAGCGAGTCCCTACACCGAGTTACCTTGCTGTGAAAGTATGTAGCAGTCTTATCGTATTTCACAATATTTATCGGTCGCGAAATCTCTCTCTCTCGTAAAGTGTGGTTGTAAACAAAATGAAAAGTCTACAAAAGTAAACTCGTGGGAGTGTAAGTTTTATACTAAAATCATACACAATATGCTCTAAAAGTCTCGTATGCCATAGTATAAATGAATATACGTGTGTATTGACACTGTCTCCATTCACAGTGTACACAAGAAGGTCACATACTTTGGAAGGAGGGACTTTAATCGAATTCTCCTGATTCACATACGAATATACCTACAAAGTGGAATTTAATCGAATAGTCTTCCACGAGAAATTGATGATCATCGTCCTTCGTAAAAAGATTGTGTAACCGAATTGCTCAAATCCTTCATCAAAACCAACGCCTACAGGTAATCTAGAGAGACAATACTTGGAGTACCCGTTCCGAATAGGTCAAAGCCACAAAAGTAGCTCATTTCGAATCTATTGGTTCTGAAAGCTAAGCTGCCTATAAAATTCGCATATCCTAAGGTCTTCAACTTCTGGGGAAAATTCGTACACAACTAGTGTACATCACGAACTCCCACTCACATTCTCTGCTAACAGAGACGAATTCTGTGAGTATGTTCACTGTGAGTTTATGAGCTTCTTCAAGTCTTGAGGATATTTGTCAAGTCACACCATCTTCAACGGAAGATCAAGACAGAAAATCGAGGCACATCAAATGATGAGAAAAGGTTCGTTGGAGATTACTAGCTGAAGGGATATTTTATTCCATCCTTTAGATTGCCAGTCAGTCAGTAGTGTCTTCTGCTGCCTGTGTAGCGTGTGCATATAAATCGAAAGCTTCACTTCTCTATTGTTTCTACCCAATATTCATCTACTGTGAATCAAGTCTACACACACACACAAAGCCTCAATTTTCTCGTCGGTAACAAAGCATTTTCTCAGCCTAAACGAGCCGTGCATGGTTCTCGTAACTTGTTATCTTACACACATATGGCAGACTTGAGGCAAGTCTACCATAGTCTACCAAGTGAATTTGAATTTTAAATGAAAATGGTCCAGGTCACTATGAGTTGAGCATACGGAGAAAGGAAGTAAGGAAGGCTGAAATGTGTGCGTGCGAATATGAAAGATAAGATAGCTAAGTCTGATGATCCTCCTGGAGAGAAAGGCGGGTGAGCGAAATCTCTCACACATTATTGTTTAGTTGAAAGACAAGTTTTAAATCCGAGGGATTTGAATTCATCCATCCAACCACATTTCCCTCATAACACAACGCTCCACACACACAACACACACACACACATATATATGCTGTGCAGAAATAATATGTCGAAAATGTAACAGAAGAATTATTCATTTCGCTCTGAATGAAGCCTACGGGTGGGTTCCCTTCCTCAATCACATCATCATTTCTCAAGGATTTGAATAAATTATGCAAAATGCAGTTTAAGTTTTGTGACAAATTCCTTAAGGCTCCGTTTGAGTGAGCCCATGCCATCACGGCATCAACAATATAAATCTCTGAATTCTCTAGGCTACTACCACTACACAAAATGTACAAAGATCTCTGAGAGTGATCCTTCATAAATAATCCTCACGTTATCTCATGTGAACTCGTTTTAGGGAAGCGCCTGCACTCATACCGATTGGTACTTATTAGTCTCTCCCCAATATAATAATCATGTGGGCAATGGCGTAATGATAATCACGTTAAAATAGAGATACCCATAAATGCTGGAGATGTGGGCAGGACACGCGCCACAAGTTCGATACATGAACCAGTTTCATCTTCTTAAAAAGGAAGTTAAACTTCTTAAAGTCGTGGTCTGCGAGTTAAGGAGAGCAGGAAAGCAAGGAAGGGGAGTTATGGGAAGGGTAATTGAAGGCGAGTTCTTGGGACTTGAGGAAACGAACACGCGAAGCAACAGAGAAGGAGAAGAGGTGGACCAGGTGTGACTTCAAATGAAATTATTTCCTCCCTTGCTGACCACATTTTTATTTGCGCTCCCCACTAACTCTTTTTCAATTCCAGTTTCTCTACGAGAAGGTCACATCTGAGCCATTTGATGTTCCAATTGAGTCGATTATCTCGACTTTTTCCAACAACCTTACTGCTGCGACTTCAACTACTCCCTTCCCTCCTGTCTCATCTATCTCTGAAGTCTACAGGCCTCTCATTCAATATCAATTGAGCATGAACTACACACACAACCACACTCCCTTTAATCCTTAATCTATACCATTACGGCTTGACCATCGTCCACTCTTCCATGTCTAATGGAGGAACACACAGAAGTAAGCATCTATCTCCTCGATTTCCACTTGCTTCACTCAACTTCTTATTTCTTATTGGCGTGTTCACGTCAGAAATGAATGTGTAAAGAGAGAAAGAAGCAGTTGCATTAATCCGCAAGAGAAGACCTTTTCTTTGAAACTTGTGTACGACGAGCAGTGGTCGTACTTGTATAATATGAGGAAAAAAGCCTAATGCGAATAAATTGGAAGTGAGGCGGAAGAAAGAAAGCATCACCATCTGCAATTGACTGGACTTTGAGGGAAATCTCTTCGTCCTTATGACACAGGAAGTAAATGTCCTCTTAAGTTTTTGTCCTTGGTTCTATAATTTGGAAAACGTCTCTACTTCCTTCCCTCACACTTTGTTAGCTGCAGCTCCTTTCTCGGAGGAGTTAAAGGATTTACGGGGGTGGCTTTTGGCTCTGTATTATTATTATCGCTCTGACCGAGTTTACCACAAGCAATGGGGAGGAAGCATTCATCTGTTCTGTGAGAAAGAAGCAGACTTCAGCACACACAGAGAGAGTAGATTAACTTTTTTGTCAATGGAGAAGTTGAGGTCAGTCGATGGATTTGAGGGGAGTAAGCAAAAGTAGCAAATAGAGCAATTCTCAAGCGTCTGTCCAGCTCGATAGAGTCAAGTCACTTGTGCTCAATTCAATCCTCATCGAATTAGATTCAATGAGCCAATTCTTAAACCTTCTCTAACTCTCTCTCTCTTGCTACTCTACCATTCATTCATGTACAACTACTGATGACATTTAGGATTCGTCATTAATCTCTCGGCTTAAAATCTTGACAAAATAGGTCGAAACGATTCAATAATCTGACCACAGAGGATTACGAACGTCTCTCTCTGCGCTTTGGTCTTCTCTGATAATCGTAATCACTCTTGTGTGTCCTTTGAGACCACTGCGAACTTCGGTACACACTTAAGAGACGAGAGAGAAGTACATGAAATAGGAATTTGCCCAGTCTTCCTCGAAACCGAAATTCCTTGAAGATTCCTTGAGTGAGGAATGTCACGACGATACTAATAGAAGTAATGTGAGAGAGAAAGGAGAGAAAGCATGAAAGTAGCAGAAGAGGATTATAGGGAAGTCATCTGTCTCTCTACTAAGCTCGTATTTGTCTCCTTTATAATCCCATTCTCTCCATCCATCCCGTCCAATGATTGTTTCGTGCATTCTGTCACTCTTTGTTTGCCCTTTGACTCCCCGTAATCTCCTCTAGGGCATTTGTTGGAGGTGTGGAGTCTCCTCCAATGAGTATATGAATTAACAGTTAGGAATAATGGATTAGAGAAAAGCCAGTTGCCTTCCATTAAGTAATGCGCGTCTGCACAGAAACGGAGACGAGAAACGAAGGATTAAAAGCATTTGGAGGTCACGTACCAGGCCAATGAGATCCAATCTCAATAATACTTTCTCCATCGGCTTTGCATTAGGATATATGCATAAGCTCTCCACCACCATAAAAATGGGACCCGCTATATCCAAAGGAAAGAGAAAGGAGGACAGACGTCCAGTAAAGTGAAATGGAGACAGATTTAAGACTAGAAACGAAGGAAGGCAGACAGCAGATAACATTCTTGTTCTACATGTACACAGTCAGCCTTCCCTGAATATTCTAGCGCTTCTCGTGTTACGCAACATATTTTCCATTCTATTCACAACTCAACACTTAATAAGACATTTTTTTATGGTTCACAACAGAAACCCGAGTCGCACAGTCAAAGTGCACTGAATTAGCTTATTGATTTGACCTTCTTCCAGCATAGCTCTAATATAGTCTACAAGCTCCTGTGCAATCCTACACGCTTTCTCTGCTCGTTCTGTACGCATTGAAGAATGCATTGCATTAATCTTTTGCAAGCCTATGTAGTGCACAAAAACCACGCTTGAAAGCGTGAAGACCTGAAACATTTGTGAATGATTACATGACTTTTGTCGCAAGAAGTAAGAAGTTAGCGAAAAGAACATCAAATCTCAGAAAGTATGAGGGATATGAAATATGGGTGTTTTCAAGAATCTTTCAATAGCTACTTCGCTGTGGCAGCTTACAAGCTTAAAGTGAGGGCGAGTAGTAACGAGTATAGAGAAGAGACACTTGGTTGCGAACAATGTCCTCTCGGTAATGCTCCACCAATGACCATTTTGCCATTGTCATTCATTACGATGAGAAATGAGATCATAGAAGTCACCACTAAAATTAATGGCAATTGAGTTTCCACCAGTAAAAATGGTCACTTAATGCCCCACTGTGTAAGAACTCTCTTAAGCCTTTCTCAGCTAACGACACTCCTCCGTAAGGATGAATCTCTACGTAATCCCTACTCGTAATCCACGCTGAGATAAACCTGATAAATTGAAAGTCTCGTTTCTTCCTACGCCAGCCTTCGTCTAAGGATTCTTACTCCTAAGTGACACTAAACTTAACTCTTATTCTATCGTCATTAAACTAGCCCAGCATTTTTGTTGGTTCTCCCCCACAAGACATAATATAAAAATAGTTTTGTACATTAAGTATCCATATAAATATGTCAGACGACGAAGCTCATTCATGAAATGGAAAATGCTCTGTGATGGTCAATGGCAAGCTATAGACTGTATATATATATATTTGTGTGTGCTTTCTACAATCAGAATATGAAAAGGAGATTAAACTCTGGCTTAATCCGTAAATGAGTTATCATTTAGGATTATGGGAGTGATGGGACGCCTACGTAAATTTTATTAATCTCTAAGGTGGTCACAATCGCATTAAGTTGGATGTTCCGAATAAACCACCACCTCCAGAGTGACATTCTTTTGATGAGACGACAGTCCTTAATCTTTACCACGAAGTAATCCTCGTTCTGTACCAGTTGTGTTCTCTATGAGAGTGTAGAGGAATCCTTCTTCTAGTCTACTTCGAAGAAGGATAAAATAAATCAAAGTGTAGAAGACCATTGTGTCATTTATAATAGCATTAAAACACTTTGACATGGTTCCTCTGAAGCGTAAAAATGGAAGACCTTCTAATCGCTAACCGAAATTATTCTTATGGAAGACCCGATGGAGCGAAAGTGTCGTTGAATCGTTGAAAGTGCGAGTGGGTGGAGGTGGTCGAATTTACTTCCTCTCAAATCCTCAAGGAGCCATGAATGAGAGTTGAACTTGTAATTGCACCATCGCTGACATTGTTTGCTTTAACTTCCAAAAGGAATCAAACCCTTGCACACTTTGTATCCGTACAATTTCCCCTAAGAGTTCTCACGTAATCTCCACAAAATTTTGACTTCCATACTAACCCTGTTTTAAATTACTTCTCCAATTTCCACCAACTCATTTCGTACTCGGGCATTCATTCATTATTATTATGATTATTATTGCTTTCCGCACTTCACGAAGTGACTTCTCGCACAGTCCCTAAGAAATCAAGTACCAAATGTAATGTCAATTTTAGCTCGTTCGTCGTGCACTTTTCATAGACGACGATTCTAGGAAAGGTCAATTAAGAACACTCTCACCGCACAGAGAATCAGAAAATATTTTGGGATTCTGAAAGAATATAGATACCTGCAGAGGCCGCAGATAAAAATTTAGCTCGCTCTAAATATAATACCATTTACATAAAGTGATGAGACTTGCAAAGAGAGAAGTCGTGTTAGATTTCTGCTGCCTCGCGCAATCTTTGTCATCATCAGGTGTGATTAACATCATGAAGGACCAGAGGTGTTCCTCGCCTTGTCACTTTCTGAATTCCTCATCCCATTCAACCTTTTGTTTTTAAGTCAGATAGGAATTTCCTTAGCTTTTCAGACTTTTTCATCTATTCTTTTTATATTTTCAAACCTTCAACTTGTTATTTGTATCCATTGCATAGCAAGACGTCTTTTGTGTTCGTGTATTATTGTAACTCAAAAGAAACTGCATTCAATGTCAGTTAAGCATGTCTTTCTTCTTTAACTCTTTGATTTCACTCATCCTTCTCTCTCCCTAATTCTATTTACCTCTTTTTATCCTCCTTCAGTTCAGCTTCACAAAATGTGGGATTCAGGTTTCACAACTCTGGTGTTACAAGATCTACTCAGGTACTATTTTAAACCGTGTAAGAAGATAGATTTAACCAAGTCACACACAACTTGTCAGTTACGCCAGCTTTGAGCAATGAAAAAGAAGTGAGAGAGGGAGGGTGAGTCAACGGTGAGTGTGTACCAGCAAAGTACGTTTATAAGCTTTGGTGCATGTCAGTCACATTGACTCTGTTTGTGAAACAGCATGAAAGTGATTTGAAACTCATAATAACTTCGAGAGAGAGACGAGGATGTAGAATGACGGCGGATGTTTCCGGTTCGTCGAATTATATTTTTCCCCACGACTTCTGCGTCGACTTCATGAGTTTCAGATTTCAGGATTATCAAGATAAATACGCTTAATTTGTATTTACTTTCAGCTACTCGAATCATTAAGTCTAACCCAGTGAAGTTTCCTTTGTGGATCAGGTGCTTATTATCCCGTGTTTGCATGATTACGAGCTTTTATAGAAACGGAAAAGTAAACTTTTCCAGGCAAATAAATAGGCACCTTCACACACACACACACACACACACACATGATTTGAATCTATTCACCTATCTATCACACTGAGAGTCTCATACATACAGGGAAATAGAGAAGCACCAAAGGAAATGGAATCTTTCGGACGAACGCACAGATAAGAATAGGAATAAAAATTGAAATAGCATTTACAAAGTTTACAAAGGAAGAGTTTGCTTAGGCTTAAATCTTTATTGAATGAATCAAGCGAAGGAAGTTTGGCCTGAGGAAGAAGGAGGTGAAAAATTTACTTTTCTAAATAGGATCAACCTGAATCCGCCTCACACTCCCGTACAAATGGATCAAATCAAACACGGGTCTCTGCCTTTGCATACCAAAGTCTTCTTCTTCCTGTCCCATCCCCACCTTCCCAACCTTTTAACTTCTCTCCTATTCACGCGTACCGAAGGTGACCAACACTCTCTTCCTCTCCATTCCTACTTGCTTTCTTTGGGTAATTGAAAAAGGATACCCACGGCTGACCCAATGGACTCCAGGGGCTTCCTTCTGCTCATCAGTGCGTAAACCAGGCTTTTATTGGTTTCTGCATCAACGTAAAGTTTCACTACAAATGGTGTCTACAAACTGTCACCTCGCACAATAGGCTCTCTATGCATTCGTATTAAATTTTTTATAACATAACCAGGAACAATGGCTTGGCTGGGACTTATATGATTATTTCCTCGGAAGAGTGACTATGGAATAATGCAAGTGGTGTGTGTAAATGTCTGAGAGCAGTAGAAGTGGTGAGAGATTCTGACAAGTAGGAAGTATGCTAATTTGGGGAGAATAATAAAGTAAGAAGGACTGAGAGAGTCACACAGTAGAAGTCAGTATCACCACATTAACCAACAGAGCAGTTCTGGATAATGTCTATTTTCTCAGGAACGAGAATTCAAACGAAATTCCCATGAATTAGCGTTGGTCTCTTTCCCATCTTCATTTAAGTTTCATTTCATTTGCATGGAATTAAGTTACACAGAATATCTACACGACCTTTCCTTCCTTCCTTCCTATTCTCCGACCAAGTCGACCGAGAAACTCTGCTTCAACTAAAAGAGGTCGAAATAAAACTGGGATCCTCAATTTGTAATTGGATTTTTATACAATATCCACATTACTTCCACTTTAGCCCACTTTCTATACTTTCCCTATCTTCGCATACTGTACCTAGGTTTAGCCCATGACGATATCATCATGCATGTACAGTACTACACTCTTCTGTAAAGACAATAAATCTATTTGTACCAGTTCAAAAATTTATCTTTAAGGCAGAGATTTTATTGGATATACACATGGTAAGTGTGGGGATATAAAACACGCTATAAACCAGCAATAAAAGAGTTTATCACTCTCTCCCTTAATAAGGTGAGTTATTAAAGGTAGAGAGAAGTCAGAACGTAATAAATAGTCTCATAGAAAAAGATTTATTATTTGCATTTTGAACTTTAATTCGTGCCTGAGTGCTATTGACATTTTAATTGCAGTGGAAGCAGGAAGTAGTAAAAGTAGAATTAAACAGCGTAAACTCTCAGCTTAGAGTTCACTTACATATTACTCTGCTGGAAGTTGATATCCTGAAGTCTCTGGAGGGTCGAAAAAGACTCTTTACGTAAGGGGTTTATCAGGCATCAGAGGATAGACTGCTTGTATAAATATTTCCGCTCCTTACACTCATAATATTGTAGGGACTGGTTTAGGATTTATGGACACATAAATATAAATATTTCGCCAAAAGAATCCAAAATCAACTATCCACTTTATGAAACGCTACAGTCGGATTATTTTGTTTATTTTGCTGGAGGCTGGATGATAAAGATTCTCGTGTGTTTACACAGCTCCTTATTTCATGTTTCCGTGAATGCGGAAGATTAAAGATTATATACCGGTTGTTGGGAGTATTTGTCGGACACTCTATGGAAGTTGAAAGTACATGTGAACTCAAACAATGGAATGAGAATTCTTTCGAAAGAAAAACGTAAATTTAGGTGACTGAGACACTTTAGGGAGTCAAGAGAGAGAAAGAGAGAGAGGACAGAATGTGAACCGGAAAGTCAGTGAGAGCAAATTACGTGGTTGCTCGGTTGGATGAGTGAGGCTGAAAGATTTAAAAGTGCAGAGGGACTTAAAATTCCATCAGAATGTGAAATTGTAGATTTATGAACGCGTCACACAAGTAGAAAAGTTCTTTCTGCAGATTTAACCTCGCAACCATTTTATCCCACCAAACTTATATATGCTTTACACAACAACAAACTTCTTTTATTTTACGACATCTCCGTACTTGCATATGTGATCTGTACTTTTGTATAACTGCTTTAACCCTTCTACACTCACACCGTCGCCGTTGCATTATTAACCCTCTCGTGGTTTCAAAAATTGTGTGAAAAAGGGGAATCTTTGATCTTCCCACTTTCACGTCACCATTTCATACACTCATCTCTTTGCTTACTGGAGCTTATTGGGCTTATCCACGGAGTTGAATGAAGGTTTAAGCTTCGGGTGTCAGAGAAGCATCATCATCCATGAGTGTGTGCAGAATTGGAGCACATGGAATGGAATACTTGAGAATGCAATTATAAAAGATTTATGACGTGGTAGGCCGATCGAACTCTTTGTCGATGAAGATGTGGATTGTGTGTGTATGTTCTCTCTCTCCTACCAATTCTCAATACACAGTCGTAGGTTCGGAGTTCCTTTCCTGACTCGCAAACTCCAAGTCACTTCATATCATTGGGTAAGTAGCCAGGCTCGGCTGGAATGGGGAAAAGTCAAGGCTTTCTTTTTCGGTACAAGGAACAAGGAATATTTTTACTGCATAACACATCTCTGGACGGCGAGAGCGAAGAAGAATTTAGATGTCTCAGGAGTGTAAGGCGTGGGGTTTACTTAAATGTATGTGAAATAGAGAGAAAGAAAGTACGTACAAGTGTGTAGTACCGGTCGTGTGTGGTGGAATAGTTTATATAAATGTAAGTCTCACTTCTACGTGATTCTTCCTCCGATCCACGTTTGATTGAGAAAGGGAAAAAGTGGCTCGTTCACTTCGTGATCCGAATATTTCACACTGACTTACGCTCTGCATCATCTCGTCCTTTCACGCCCGCCCTTCTTACCTATGGGACCTTCCAACACTTTCTCCTCTACGAAAAACATATGCCAATTTCCACCTTATCCTTTCACAGGATGAATGTAACAACCGTATTCTGGAGATTAGACTTGTTCTCTGCCCAACCAACAACTCCTTCCTTTATTTCCTTCCATCATTATCCTTACATGTGTACTCCTCATAAACATCCCCACACACACTCATATTCATCCTCTATCACCTCTCGTAACTCATCGTGCTCCACGCATAACTGAACCTTACTCCCTGTGCTCGTTCACCAACAGCTTAATCTACTAATCAATACTTTGAATACCCATAGGGCCCTGTAAATCATTTGTAGTGTGTCTGTGCGACAAATCAGGTACTGACGATGGCCTGATAAATCTCAAGACTACAACAGCACTTCGTTCGAAGAGAAAGTAGACGCAGGGATCATTAGTGTGTGGGAATAAGGGAGAAAGTCAGAATGCGGAGTGAGCGGGTGAAGGATGGAAGATGAATTGAGGATAGATTGAAAATAAATTTTGTGAGAGGAACTGGAGTTACTGGCGGAGAGGATGAAGGTAATAATGGGAATGAGGAAAGTGCGGATTTGTCCGAAGATATTTAGAGTTAAGATGAGGTTGTGTTATTGCGTCGTTGGTTGTGGTGGTGGAAGGGAGGAAGAAGAAGAAGGAAGGCAGGTGTAAATGGGTCGATGTTGGTGCCCGGTGGGGAATCAAAGAAGCCGAAGGACTAGGCAGTTACTCTTCCGGTAGGCCACATAAATTGAAATAAATTGTTCCCTTCCCTAATCATTGGGGATGCATTCGGAAAACAAAACGGCTTCTTAGGAAACATTTATTGGATTCATTTCCACATCTCCATTCCTTCGAGTGGCCCACCTCCACTCTCTCACCCGCATACTAGTAGGCAACTTAACCCAAACAATTCGGACAAAATACTTCCTGACTTCACCTTTCCTCCACTGCAGTACTCAATTTCTCTCCACTTTTACCACATTCTTCCGTATCAAAAATATAAAGATACTTCGCATTCCCACACAACTCTCTCTCCCATCCTCTCCAAAATGCATTCTTTAGGCGGCTCAAGATTATTATTGCTTCCCCAAAATGCTCTGCATTCCCTGCGTTTCTCGAAAAGAAACACTCACACATTCTTCTCCTACCTTTGAGCCACGCAGCGTTCCACTATCCATGATGGCTATTCAAAGATCGCTGCCTATTCCTGCTAATTACATGTAATATTTTGCTCAGCTCATTACTGGACAGCAATAGTTTAGGTTTTTTTCAAAGAGAAGTCAAGTTAGTGAAACTCATGTAATCATGAATTATTGGGGGGCTGGAAAGGACATAAATATGCTTTGAATTGTCGTACTCTGCAGAATGTTCCATAGTGAGAGTGAAAGTCTTTTGAGCTCTGGACTTTCTCTCGTCCAAGTTGAATCGTTGATAATGTCTTAATTCGTATTCTTTCCTTCTCCCCATGTACATGTTTCTCATTTAGTCCATGAGATTTATTATGCCCCGCTCTGTTATGGTTTCCCACAAGGAAGCCAAATGCTTTCACTGTGTGTGTCACACGAGTACGCACTCATAAAGGAAACCACACGGACGTTGACAAGGAACGTGATAGCCTCGTACACTTTTCATCAGCCGTCACACACATATACACACACGTATATTATGCTCGTGGTTCCCTCAATGGTTTCTGGTCACTGCTTTAATGACAACCTCCGTGTCCATTAGGAAAAAGGTGTAGTTCCAAAACCTCGAGACTGAAGGCTTTCACTCAAGGAAAGAAGGAAGGTGTTATGCCTGACATTCATTTTAGTGGAAGAAACACGAAGGAGGAGAAAGTACGCACGGAAGATGATGAAATATGTAGGCCAACCCTAAATCTAGGAACAAAACCCTATAAAACCAAATCATATATACTCTCAGAGGAAGGGAGAAGTGAAGAAACGGAACAAAGAAAGAAGAAGAACTAGGTTGAAGGTTGTGTCACTAGTTATCTTAGACTGACAGAGAAATGTCAGCGTGAAGACAATGAAGAGAGCGTAATGGGACTTTCTCCCGTACGTTTCCATCCACAAGAATTCTACAATCTAGAATACCAAATTGCTCGCACACAGTTTTTGTCAAGTCACAAGTGGGAATCTTTCTTCAGAATTCTCCGAAACGAGTGAGTAAAACGTACCACAGATGTACGTGGAATAAACCTGGTTGTGTCTTGTGTGCGTTAGGTACAAAATGCTTGAGCAGTTTCTCATCCTCACTATGTATCGTCGTCTCTGATGATTCATGACTCTCTCATCATATTAAAGAAAGAGGAGGACACTTCATACGAAAATCGATACTTCATTTGGTCAACACATTTTTCATCCTTCACTACATCATTACGAAGGCAAGCATGAAGAACATTTATAACCCGGTCTACTTATTCCAACCGTCCTTCATTCTTCATAGTCCCTAATCATTCCTCATTCCTATGAAGAATTAGAGGTTCTCCGGGTAGTCTGGGGGTGTTCCCGGGTAGTCCAGGTTCTCCGGTATGGTCTCCGAGG
>JAQGAC010001343.1:0-14347 GCA_034696585.1 Isotomurus maculatus | reverse complement strand
CTTTTTCGGCGTTACATGGGATGGCAAATTAGATCCTGGGTTGATCCAGGTATTTTTCGAAGACTTGCTGCAATAACCGAGTCCGGGATTTCAGACTATGTTACGAAATTATACAGCAGAAATATAAGTGAAGAGACGCAAATCGTAACAAGTGGTTTTATCGAACCCAGCAAATTTCAGGCGGTTAAACTAAATGGAAATATAATTGTCATTTTCAGTATGATATTCTGTGGATTAATTTTGAGCTGGACTGTTTTAGTTGTCGAGGTTTTTATGTTTATTCTGTCAAAAAAGGGAATCTAAATAAATTAAATGTCGAAGCTTAGTTTAAGAACAGGGAGATAGCATGCGTGGAAACTCGTCCATTTCTCATCTGAGTAGTGTGTGTTTTAGAAAAATATAAACTGTACATTCGAATTCGAAATAAATGAAATATGCAGCTATGTGTAGTACAGCTATTAATCCTAAAAACCTATACCAAGCAGATTCTCGAAGCCCATTTAATTTGGTTTACAGATAGGATTATTGAGCTTTTGGAAGCAAATATCGCACAATTACCTAAATTTTGGGCCTCTGGAGGTTCACTCAATTTATCTGCATAGCTAAACTAAAGACCTTTTTCCCAAATTCATTAGAAATTAAACAGAGAAATTAAAGGGGTCGGGGAGAGCCCAGACAGCCTAACTTAAGTGCAATCGTTATTTCAATAATACTTTAAAATCGCAGGTCCCTAAGCTTTTTTTGTTAAACCTACTGCACGTTATGTAATAATATTCACATGTAGTAATACTCACATGAAAATACTTAATAACCCCATATGGCCGCCTGAGTTAATATAGCAAGCTCAAATTTTGATAGAAACAATAAGCTATGCAAAGGTCTTTTGGTTCAAAATTTGAACTGAATCGGATACGGACTCGCTGAGATCTGCCCCGAACGAATTTTAAGCGATAATTATTAAACGTACCAATCAATTTCTATTTTCACCCAACCAAAATTTCTAAAATCCTCAATTCTGACTGTGTTCAACCAATGAAATTTTGACCCCAACCAAATTTCTTATCAGCTCAACCAATTGCTAAATTTTTCAATTCGAGGATTTTAAATACCAGTTGAGAAGCTGAAGGTTTAGAATGCAATATTTACTGTCAGAATTAATTCACGCTGTGCAACTGACAAACTCCTTTGGAATGACTTTCTGGTTCCCGTTGTTGGGACGTCGGACCATTTCGTTGTTTTAGCCCAGGCAATCGGGCTTATGGGAGTACTTATACCGTCCGTCCGGACCTCTGTCTGTTGAGATATAACCCCAATTTCTTAAACAATACTACATCTAATGCGTCAAAATTGTCATGCTCGTTTGATAACAACTGCGTTGTGACCGCCAAAGCTTAACAGTACTTACAAAACAAGACGATTGCATTTCTTGAACGTGCATCACATCATACATAAATAGCAGCGTGAAGTTTGTTCGGGGCATTTCTACCCTTTTTAAACAAATGTCATACGAAGATCAGGTTTTAAAATACAGATATTGGTAGCATCAGAGGGATACTGTGTCTATTAAAGGTGGAGGATTCTACCTTAACTAGAAAGCACGTACACGGTACGTCGTGATTTAGTATTCGAGAACCTTACAAAATATAAAATAACTAGAGTAATTAACCGGCCTGCTTACTTGTACACCCACAGAATGATGAAGCTCGCAGTTTTTGTCAAGTATGAATATTACAAAGGTTGTTAGCCCCTTCTCAACGGCCTTTAGCCCCATATCAATTCAATTTCTATGCATCAAGATTGCCGAGATGGAGAGGAACCTTCATATTGCTATTCATGCGTGGAGGAAGAAATTAGATTCTTACATAAAATGAAATAAGAATATGTGAATTGAGTAAAATCCACCAGCATGCAATTGCCCCATTATTAAAATTTTGCTTATTTTTATGTGGAAATTTAATCTTATTTGCAATTTTACAAGTTAAATTTAATGCATGGGAATTATTAATCAGGTCAAACAAGTACCGCATAGGAATAAATATGACGTAATTTGCTATAAACTAAAAAGGGAACGTAAGGGAACAGTTACAAAATCATTACTTAGTCCAAAAAGTGAAGATTTAGGTGAATATATTAAGGTTTAGGACGACTTATTTATGTTGGAAAATAAAGAAACTGGTTGGTGATTTTTCAGTAATTTTATGGGAAATTTTTGACCTCGATTGAACACAGTCAGAATTGCGTATATTAGAAAATTTGGTTGGTATTTTTGAGAAAATGGTTGGATACAATTAATTACACCCAATTTTAAGGTACTGCTTAAAAACGTGCTTAAGTGGGGTCCTAGGACCAGTATTGCACCTTCATATCCAGTGAAAGGTTTAAATTTACAATGAGTAATGTCTTCAATACCAGCAAAAAGATTTTCTCATTTGGTTGCAAAACAAGTGAGCTGCATCAATTTCAAGAATTAAGCAAATTTTGCATGATGCGGCTTAAGCATTTACCACTGGTGTGTTAAGCATGACAGTAGATTTTTGTGTCCAAAAGACAGAATGGCATCGCTTTTTATAACACACTGTAAAGGCTTCGATGGATTAGTGAATGCTGACGGCCTGAACTCCACTTGCAGATTTAAGTATGGCCACATCGTGAACCCCACACAAAATCTTCACTGGAGGAAAGCTTATACTTTCTAGTTTCCCGAAATCTTAAAATTGATTGGGGTTCCTGTTCTGGCCATAGTCAAATCTGCAAGTGGAGGTGACGTTTTTTGCATGGAATTTCATACTTTGAAACCTCTGTGTGGAGGTTACTATGCCACACAAGAGCACACACACAGCCACAGACAGTATAGCCCAGACACCCTATCCCAGACAAGTTGGCTACTGAGATTTTTGTGTTTACGTTTTTTTGCAAGTGTCTGAAATTTTGGTTCTACAACCGGTTCTTCATAGCCTCAACTATTCTGTGGAACGTATGACAACAAATTCTAGTTTTGGGCAAGGTTACATAACATTTTGACCCGAAAGTCAAAAATTCTTACATCCCACTTTCAAATTCATGTTTGATCATCTACAACCCCACGCAGCCCAGCTATATACTCATTAGCTTATTCATTTTTCTGCCGAGCCTCATGAGAAAGAGACCGAGCACAATTAACGAGCGTAGGGAAAGCGTCGGTTAAGAAAGTTTTTTAAGCAAGTCTTTTTTAACACGTTCATTTTAAACCCCGAACCCACTTAACATGTCATGTAACTTTTCGATTTCTATTCAACATGTTCCACATTTAAAAGACTTCTGAGCATGACAAAAAGTCTAATTCTGAGTTATGAGAACTTCTACAAAATATTATTGAAACAGTTCGCGTGACAACTCAGTACGACGCTTACCATTGCCGAGGTCTCTCAACTAAATAAAATTACCGCTCAGTTCATATTCAATGCACATCGCTATTTTTAACTCTGGTGGGATTTGCCCTCATATTGAGTAATTAACGTTTTGTTATGACTCTCGTTAGCTTGTGAACCCTCCTTAATTATTATCCGTTTGGAAGTAACTCTCGTGTTAATTAATCTTTCACACACACGTGTACATGTCCCATGTTAAATTTAGTAACCTAATTAATATTAATGTAACTTCATTAATAATTCCTTTTGTGTTCTCATTTATTTGACATTTGGGCTTACAGGCTGAATTCATTGGTTAAGAAATCGAAAGGAGTTTATTCCCAGTGAGCACAACAATCCACTCACAACAACAGACCAATCACAACGAAAGTGACGTAACCACCGCGAATTTTGAATTTGTCAGCACCTCCGTTCTTCCCGCCGTTCTCCTGGAACTGGTGCGTCTTCCTGTAGATTTCGTACTCGTGGTGTCCCGCAGGGTCACTCCCGCCACTCCGCCTCCCTCCGTGACCTTCCACGGGGGGACACTTCTTCTTCTTCTCTGGGGGGTCAGGGGTCATTGGACACGGCGCCACTGGCGGACAGAACAACTCGTCATCACTTCCCGCCTTTTTCCTCGCCTCTCCTCCCATTGGCTGCCTCAAGATCTCCTTGTTGTTGTTAGCCAGCCATTTGCAAGCGTCGTGGAGATGTCCCTGTTCGTAGCTCCACCCCCCGTCGCCCCACCCCCTGCGCTCCACACACGCCTTGCAACTCGCCCCCCCACAGACGAGTCCCTCGTGGGGGTCGCAGTACTTCCGGTCGCCCCACACGGTCCGCCCCGCACTTTCAAACAGCCGCGAGAATCCCGCCAAATCCTCGTCCAGCTTCCCAATCACTCGCCACTCCGCCTTGAACTCCCGCAGCGTCCGCGGATGTTCCCGCGGCTTTCCCGCCACGTCGAACAGTTCACTCAGCAGCGTCAGCCACAGCGTGTGTTCCGGCCGGGCATCACAACGCCCGCCTTCCACCCGCACGAAGTTCTTCGTGTTGACGGGAGCAAGGGCGTCCTTCAGCTTGGCGAACAGGCGCTGCGGGGGGGACGGCGTGTCCAGCGGGTCGAGGGTCGGTTCCTGCGGAGGTCAAATGTTAAACGGAGGCTGGAAAGGCGGGAGATTCGAATTACCTTGAGGTGGCAGGCTTCGGTGAGGAAGGCGGAGGAGTTTATGGCGGGAGAGGAGCACGTGACGCATTTGGAGGAGGTCGGGTCGCAGAGGAGGTAGTACGGCGCGGGTGGCCAGATGAACCCGAGTTTCTTTCCGGCGGTGGGGAACGTCATTTCGGGGGCCGGCGGCGCGCAGAAGGAGTCGCGCGAGGAGAGCGGCAGGAGGTTTCCCGCCATTTTGAGTTGGTAGAAGCGGAGGTGGGCGGCGACGTGGCGGAGCCAGAAGAATTCCTTCTGCGCGGCGCTCTTCGGGTCGCTCGTGTGGAATTGGGCGGAGGAGTCGCGGATGCGGCGGAAGTAGAGGAAGGCGAGCGACTGGTTCGCAGTGGCGGCGCAGGGCGCGCCCTCCACCGCCGCCTCTGCGGGGGAGGAGCTCCAGGAGAGGCGGAAGGACTTCGCCCAGTCGTCCCAGTGCTCCAGCAGCACCTGCGCCTCTTGCAGACTCTTCTCGGGGAGGCCGGAGGAGGAGGAGCCTATTTGGAGGAGGAGGAGGAGCCACAAGAGCCTGGAGGAGTTCATTTTGGAGGTGTGGATTAGTTGGGGAGAAGACTGGAGGTGTTTTGTTGGCGGGAAAAGTGGCTGTTTGTTTGTTTGGTGGAGGAGGCTGCGTGGGAACTTCCGTGGCAACTTGCGTCTCGAGAGGAGGACTCTTAGCTAATTGCTCATCTTTTGTGTCTCGTTTGCCCAATCTTTCCTTCTTACAATTTTAATGTTGATTTTGCATACGAATAAACCGTTTCAAACGGGTGTACCCAAGGAGTGTCAACTTACCATAATTTGTGCCATTGATAGCAGTTAGTAGAATCCATTTTTGAAATATTAACAATGAACATCTTGTGGAAGTGCAGTGGGAGACCTGAGATGTGAGGTCCATTCGTTTTGTGAGACTTCGACGCCAAACACCCCTCAATAGTCACAAAACGCGCTCCCCGGCGTGACCTGTTTGACCCAGAAATAGTGATCACTTTCAGACCATCAGTAATAAGACGCAGCAAACAGAATTTGAAAAAGTCTTCCCGTTCCCGAGATAATCGCATACAGACACTCAGAAACACACACACACAGACAGAGCATTCCAATAAAGGAGTTGACACTCCTTAATAAAAGAAGACTTTAAATGATATTGAAAATTAATAAAAAAAACTCTTTCAGCTTGTGCAAGTGGTTTACAATCATTCCATTAAGATTGTATAAACCACATTTGCTTTTACGTGACTTTCTTATACTTTAGATCTTCATTATTTACTTCGCCCTTCAGGAAGAACATTGCAGAAAGCACAACTTCCGAAGAATTTGTTTAACCCATCCTAAGCGACCTTAGAAATACCTTCAGCAAGTTTTCACTGACATTAAATCCTGAACAATTCGGAGTTTCACCCAATATCGTTTCTAAGTAAGACATGCCTCTTTTACTGGTTACGAAACGCACTCTTTTCACGTCAGCGTAATACTTTTATACCTTTTATGCCCAATCCTTAAAATTGATTACGAATACGTAATGAATACGAGACACGTTTGAAAGAAATTGGCAATCAATTAAAAAAGTAGTTTAGGCTTGAATAAGTGACTGACTATCAATCATTTGGTGGCAACCATTTCGCGTCACGCGATATCCGGGTATCTTCCAGTACTTAAGTCACTGACTCCCTAAATAATTCGCTCACCACGATAGAAGATACCCCGCTGATAGGTGCCGGCTAGCTCTCGTATAATACTTATCGTTGGACACATAATGAATTTGGGTCTAATCAGTATTTTATTTATTCTCACTTCTTTTCTCATCAGAATATCGTATAAAATGATATGTCTTAAAACTACGAAGGAATGGCTCTGTGGCCGACATGGGTACTTTATCCCGTAATAAGCCGAACTCTCAAGCCCAAGGTGCGAGACACGAAGGAACATATCAAATAACACGATACCAAGATAATAATTGAATATCAAATAGAATAAGTACTAACTAGCTTTTCTATCAAACCAGATTAAATGCTATTTGGAGTTGAGCAGTGCAGTGAGATGAGAAAAAGGCAACTGCTAGAGAATTTTGGGATCCATCTAGTTTTTATGAAGAAGGGAAGCCAAGGGACAATAAGTATAGCTTAACATCTATAGGTACAACACTTAACAACATAGCAAGTGTCATAAACTTAAAAAGGTTGATTTCAAGAGAAAAGGGTCTCTTCAGGTTGTCCTTGAATTCTAGACGACTTAAGACAAACAAGTCTTATGAAATACAGACCTAACACCCGCCCCTCACGACCTCCTCCCCAAATGAACGCCCCTCCTATTTTTATGCTCCTCCCACCAACACGAATATCAGAAATGAGAACAGCGGGTGAAATGGTGGCCGTAGCTTTATCAGTTTTGGAGCAAGTGGCGACACATATCAGACGGTCGGACGGCCGGACACATTACGTGCCTAATATTACCTGGGCTAAAAAGTAAAATTTAAATAGAAATCAAAGATCAATGGGATACCTCAATGTTTAAACAGAATCTGTTAATGTGTCTTAAGATGGATAACCCTCAAATAAATAAAAGAGCGCAACTTCAACTTTTAATATCCTTTAATAAGGAATTCTCAGTTATTCAATTCACGCGATTGCCCACTATTTACCTTCTCTCTGATCAAACTTGGTCTCATTCTTTTAAGCAAAGTCCACACAAAAGAGTAAAGACAGGAGACGTCAGTTTAACTACATGGAAGATTATTCTGTAAACTTTGTGGAAGATGTAAATTATATGTACCAACCTGATGTTTTTTGTCTGAGTGAGTTATACTCTAAGATACTGATTACTCGGATTAACGTACTGCAAACTTCCGGGCTCATCTACAACTAGAAAGCCTTCAGTTTGGTTGTAGTTTTAGTTGAAATTTAACGTATGAAAATAATTATATTAGGAATATAACGGTATGCTAAAATGCAGAATTTATTTCATTCCTACTAAACTCACGAAAACCAATAATATCCTGAACTTTGGTTAATCATTGACAAAAGGAAAATTCTATAAAAACATCAACATAGCCAGACAGCAATTTTTTTGCGTGCTGCCTCAAATTAAAGCCATTGTTTAACTTTATAATTTTAGTTAAACAAGAAACTTTTTTTCCTATGCAATGAAGCACCAAACTGTCAGGACTGGTCATATTTTACCAGAGATATTCTCCGTCTTTCTGGATACAATAGCTAATATTTGCCATTTTTTACCTTACCAATATCCCCATAATTTCATAATAAATGAGGAGATGAGACACGTAATGATTGTTTTGTATCCTGGTGGATGAAGCTTCAAGGATCACTTTCATTAATAACGATTAATCAAATACAAACTTTGATTGAATCCATTAGCTTAAACATTAACTATTTTCAAAATATCATTTCTTCCTACATCCTACGAGATAAACAAAGGACTAGTATTCGACCTCTTTTAATTGAAATTTCCGAAAAAAAGAAAAGCAACCTTAACAATCGCGCAGTTGGGAAATCATCCAACGAATACTATTATCATAATCAGTGTCATTTGTTTTTCAAAGATTCAATGTCAAATAGTTAACCCTGTTCCGTAAATGTAGCTTTCAGCTCTGTGGAAGTCATTTAATCTATGTGACGAATTATCACTGAATTTAATAGCCAACTTCTCAACAAGTTTAGGCTGTGTACTACTATTCCCGCTGCATGTTTTTCCCTCTAACAAATTCAGTACCCGGTTTAAATGAAGGACTAAAAATAAGTTTGATTGCGTTAAAAAATTCATTTCTTGAAATCTGTTTAAATAAATAAAGCCTAGCTGCCAAGCATGTTCTTGTATTATTAACGTGTTCATAAGAATCAAACCTTTCTTAAATTGAACCTAAATTGAACCTACCATGAACATAAATTTGTTTGGATTTAACTGCTAGTTCATTAACTTAATGAGCGTAAGTCAAGTATTACAAATAATATCATCACACATGCACATGCTGTAAAAGAAGAAACCAAAAAAAGGAATGTAAGTTTAGATACTAAATTTCCATTGTTTTTTTTCTGAATCTATGTTCATGCATATTTTGAAGAAATATTTAAGCACAGTATTTCAAGGGATTTTTCGTCAAGTGAATTATGGGGTTTATTGCTACTTCAACAATACACAGGATGGAAAATAATACAATCTACCCGGAAACGCTTAGACACTTCGCTTAGTTAATGAGCCTAAAAATTCCAAAGTTCATCTTTAATCATACAAAGGGAAGGAAAACATAAGCAAGGACATTAAACAAAGTACTTCGGACGAGCCACAGAAACTTGACACAGCAAACACACAGTGACAAGCTACGTTTATCCGTCATGTATTACATGGGCTGGATTTTTTATTTGGTAATTTCGATCGATTAAGTCTCAATGTTTGGTTAAATATTAAGTTAGCTAGAAACTTCTTGCGCATACAGTTAACTCATTTGGAATTCTTTGGTCTATAATTATACAATTATATTTATATCATAATGTTAGGCAAGAACCAAGAATAATTTTGGAAGCAGTAGTCCAACTGTGTTTAAACATTATAAGAACTGGGACCTGATATTGTAATTCGATTTAATAAGTATTCAGTATACGCTTCCGGAATTTAAACAGTAATTACCGTAATAACAAGGCGAAGTCTTATTTAAAATTCTACATTGGGAAACCTGGTAGACAACTTTAAACCGCTTATGTCACTAGTCTAATATAAAAGCAGCGGATCAACCTTAAAGGTTAGGACCCAACAAAGACTCACTCTTTCCCCAAGCACAGAATAGGCATTTGTTTCCTCTGTTTGCTTCCAGGAATACCTACCTCAGAAAGAAAAAGAGTTTGGATACCTGGCATAAAACTCAAATTTGTAATAAAACGTATATCTAATCTGCTCGGGTTTCCGAAGCCTTAGAGTTAGCCTTATTGCGGGAGGCAAAGTTATCAAGGTTTTGAAAACAAACATGCGTATGGATAAGAGGTGACAAAGCCTTTCTTTAGGATCTCGAGTTTCATAAATTTGATAGAAGTTCAGCAAGCCATTGATTTTACATGTGTGAATGTATACAGAGTTTTATATATTCACCTATTTTTTCTCCATTCGTGGAGAAATGATGAATTGGTCGGAATGTTGTGGCTTTTGTCTCTTAAAACCGTTGAAATTTTTATATCAGTAAACTGTTTACTTTTATATAATTCAGCACAATAAAGCATAACAGTTTGAACACAGAAATATTTCTTTTCAAAACTACAGTGCGCATACGATTACACGTAACACAGGTTAGCTTGTCGTGTCTGCGATAGAAAATTCCTGTTAACTGTACTACCCATATAAGTAACCAGCATGGACTGCGTGTATTAGTTACTTACCGGAATGTGAACCCAATTATGCCTCAGTAAATTAGAGTTTTATTTCTCCGTATTAACTTCCACGTGTATTGTAAATGCGTTCCTATACGCGCTAGATAGACTTGTGTGACATTTACATAGCACAAAACTTCAGGTATTGATCATGGAGGGACAAATTGTAAGTAACGTTATCTCCGTAATGAGTTCATGTGTAGTTCACCTGATAAACTACCAACAATCCAACTTCAATATGGAACACGGTGTTCCATTGATACTCTCCCATTACGACAGCAGGAACCATAGAGTAAAATATAATTCCCATCTCGGATTGCAACGCAGGAAAGAGCGATTGTATCTAATGACACTGTTTACGTGCGTACATTATTGTAGTTGTGAATCGCATCTGTACAACTATCCGCCATACACGATTGCTTCACGCCTGGTATTCCAGTCGGGTGGGTTGTTTATACCCAAACAGTTTTACTCTCAAGCGTTAACTTCTGGAAGGTTCGAACTTTACACTTTAAGCTACACTAGGCCATCATTTCACATTTTAATTACGAACAGGCACAATTCTGTTTTGGCCTGGAATATTGGAATATCGCTTGTCATGTTAAACCACCCCAACGGTAGACTACTAATAATAAAAACTGATAAAAAAGAAAATACTTGCTCTATATCGATTGGCGTTCGATGGCTTCGACCAGGCTTACAGGTACGACCATTTACAGAAGTGTCAAATCATATAATATCCATGAATGAAATCGAGGAATCCTACAAAAGAATAAATCTTCCTGCCAAAAACCAATGGATTATTCACCAATACGCTAAATCGTCGGAAGATTTTAAACTGTTCAAAGCCTTAATACCCAATCTGACCATTTTAAGAAAACCAGACAAGTGTTCCAGTGAAGAGGGAGAGAAATGGACGTGTGACCGAAAATTTTTGCTCTCACAGTCTTCAGTTTATTTTGAAACAGATGAGCGTCTTACAATCGTAAGAAAGACCGACGACTTTACGTTTTTAGCTTGCGGGAAAGCATTCAATGCAAAGCTGTCTATCTACGAGTTAATTTCTGCTTTCGATCCTACAACCTGGATTTTAATAATATTCAGTTTTTGTGGTTTGAAGGCCATTGTGGTTTTCTTTGGATCTTCAGAAATCAAATTTAGCTGTATGTCTTGTACACGTCTTGCAATCTCTAGTTTCGACGTGATATTTGAACAAGTTGACCCAGTCTGGACAAGTAGACAAAAACCGTTTTGGAAACTCTGGATATGCGCATCAATGGTTTTAAGTGCAGTGGTAATAAGTAACACCTACAAAGGCGGGAATATATCTGAAATTTCCGCTCCTTTAAAATTGCTGCCATTGGAGACATTTCAGGATCTGCAGCAACTCAATTACACTGTGTTTAGTAAAATTGACTCCTTGTACACTGGATTTATTAATCTTGGGTTAAGGGATAATCCTGCTAACTTCAGTCACAAAGTACCAACGTTCACTGAATTTCGTCTGCACCTGTCTGGAAATCGTAGATTTTACTTGCGAAAGATAACAACTCCTGCACTAATAAACTTCATCGGGTACGATAAAAATGAGGCTGACAGTTTTTTGCATAGGAATCACAGCAACTACTCGGTACTAGAAAAGCTGGGAAAATGTAACGATGTTGGGATCGTAGGGTGGTGGGAGTCCTACTTAAATAAGATAGAACAGCATCTTAGAACTTTTAAACGAGCTGGCGTTTTGTCAAACGGGAAAGAAGGTAATGAAATTCTTTTTAGACGGTATCAAGGGTGGAGAATACTTTCGTGGATTGACCCGAAAATATTTCGTGACCTTGCTACGTTAACGGAGTCCGGGATTTCCATTGTTAAGTTTCACCGCAGAAATGACATCAAGGACAAAAATATTGGGAAACCTAGTTCAATCACCAGTGGGGTCTTTGATGGGGTTAAAATTTCCGGAAACATCTTAATTATTTTCAGTTTAATAATTGGTGGGGCGATTTTGAGTTCAGTTATTTTTGCAACGGAGTTTCTAATAGCAGGATCTTTAAAAATTGCAAAGCAGTTTCAAGAAGACCGTCGCAGGAACCACCAGCAGTTTACCCTTTGATTTTCGTCAAGGTGTGAAAGTGGAGGCAATGAATTTCTTGCATTCATTTATATTCTCAATAGCCATCCAGCTGTATTATGGCTTGCCTAGAAATGTCTGAGAAGGACTCGAAAACTAACAATGAGGTGGGGTTAAACTACGTAACATTATCCCAATTTGGACTTCGTTTAAACCTCCGGTTGCGATTTTTGCATACATGTGAAGAATAGCAGCAATATTCAGGACCCATATATGCATGTATGCTGCAGTAGACAAATTGTGTAAAGTTTGAAAGTTATTTCAATAGTTTACTGGGCACATGATAAGTTTAACTAGAACCGTAACTTGAGACGGTGTTTTAAATCCTCATTTTGGACAAATGTTGCTTGCAATCGTGGTTTGATTGATTGATTGGCTGAACTCTTTATTTACGTGTTATTCCTCATTTAGTACAACAATAGACTAGTCTTCCATGAGTAACACAAAGGGTTTAGACGGAAAGGGAAAGAGATAATTAACAAATTAAAATAAAAAATTGACGAAATAATATTCGAAACATATCAATAAAAGATAAATACATCGTCACGTTTGCTAACAAGATACGAAGATAAGCGATCACGTAAGTTTATATCGGTATCTAACATCTTATGTTTCTGCATCTTCTGGTTAATTGTCTGCATTCGATATTGTGTTACAGCAAGGTAAAATGCTACAAACAGCACAGGTCCAAACTAGACACTGCTGCATATCTTGCTTGTACTGTTTACTTACTTGGCTCTAATTTGGTAACATGTATGAAATTGCTGTAAACCTATGTATCTTTGTTAGCGATTTACAGAGTACTTTGCAATTAAAAACTTGTTTGGGTTTATACGCAAAATAAATTCACATACAAAGTGAACCGCACTCGCGAGCGTATATTGACATTGTAATCGTTAGATAGGAAAGCACTAAGATTAAATCATTTCCTTAAGAAGAACTTTGGAAATGAACTTGCTTTTTCAAATTTGATAATATGTGATGAGTATCGATCCGCGAGAATATGTAGATCAGTGGAGGTTTTCGCTAAGAGTTTCTTATACCAGTTTATACCAGTTCTTATTTCTATAGAATCTTAGGAAGTTTATAAATTCTTTAAAAGGAATTTATGCATTGTCGAACCTTTGACAGACAATCTATAGAATTGTAGTCTACGTTGCGATAAAAACCTAAATACTGCTTTGTAGTTTAACTAACGCAACCTATCACCTTAAGAAACGCATAAGTTCACACATAATTTATCTAGTGGCTTTGTGTAGTTTACCCATGTATATTGGTTAAATGTAACTGATTTAAGTTCTTGGGTAAAAACTGTAAGAATACTAGACTATATATGAAAGAGACTAATGCTGACTATGTATAAGACTACGAATATTATGCCACAATGAAGGTTTTCCAGAAACTTACTACACTGCTTCAGAAGATCCGGTCGTCTCGTTCTTGATCTCTCGGATGGGAAGAGTAGATGATGAGTATGATAGGAAGTATTATTAAGAAATATTAACTAGTTGGAAAATAAGTGGAAATCGGAGAAACACGGGAGGAATTCAGGAACACACAACTATGTCTTTATTCCTCAAACTCCCAACACCAACTGGGCGCGCACCTCCAGCCGCACTTTCCTCTACAACTCGGTTTACACCTATTCACTAAAATCTATGACAACTGAATTAATACCCAACACTTGATCTATTCTCGTAATATTCTCCCCCGCCAGATGAAAGAATTTCCTGCAAGGGAATTCTTAGTAGGTCCGCAGAGAAGTCCAAGCCGTTTTCTTTTCTTGACACGTTCTTTACTCTTTTTACCAAAATTTTTGTGATTAATAATAATTGGAAGATTCTCAAGTTTTCTCCGTTCATTCTCACGTTTAAAATTCAACCTCTTCAAACTTTTAGCTAAATAATTCTTATGCTTTTTTGAAATTATTTCTACGTTATTTGCCTTCGGGACCTCAGAAATATTAGAAACAATAGACTCATCATGAAACATTTCATCATCAGGATGTTGAACATTAATGCTATCTTTTACTTGTGGCTTTACGATAGTAGAATGGATCAGAGAACCAGACACGGTCACTCTTCCAAGGGCATTATTAATATCGTTCATGTGTGTATCATTAGGATTTGAAATCTCATCAGAATACAACACATCCATAACCTCCATAGTGTGATTATCATCATCTTTCGGAGAATCTGCTACGATCACTCCTCCCAAACCAACACTAACTTTGCCCGATTCATTATCTAGCCATTCTTTT
>JAQGAC010001342.1:0-14354 GCA_034696585.1 Isotomurus maculatus | reverse complement strand
GGTACAAAATAGAGTCCAGTGCTACTGCTGATGGGAGGAGCAGGAGCAGTTGAAGGGCCAGGACCCATAGACGTCCAGTGGAGTTCTGTAAATATTGCCTACGCTAGGACCTAAGTGGGCGGCCTTGGATGAACTTTCCGCATACACAGCTGCTTTCCAAATATTCTCGCATAGTCTTTTTCAACGCATACTTTCAACACAAATCTCACCTTCCCCAGACGAAGAAACATAGCGTAAACATTTCTCCTGCGATAGAATGTGAGCTTATCTGGTTTATTTATACCATCATCCATGTTTACGCCAACTGCAAGCAAAGTAAATTTCAAGTAAACCTGATTTCAAAGTTAAGACCGTAGAGAACTTACTATGATCCTTTATGTGAATTGCTTCCTTTTTATCGACCAAACGAACCGAAGGTATTCCAAGGTCTCCCGAAGGCTAACAAAGCAGACAAAATAAATAAAGCTTTTTCGATTTATGATAGATTCCAATGCATCTATTACATTGCAGATGTCACACGTGATGCAATCAAGTTTGACGTCAGAATCTTTGCTGGCTTTTTTGCAGTAGCAAGAAGCTTCCTTTGAACTTTCTTCGCTTGTGAATTGAAAAAAAGATATCATTTTGCTGGTTAAGTTATTCAACGAAATGTAGTTGTTTCCATAATTGTTTATTTGATTAAAATGATTACTTAAATCAAGATTCAGCTTGTCCAGTTTGTCGTGAACAGTAATTGTAAAGTTTGGTGATACGTAAGAAACAATGCAAGTTTGTAATTATCTTTCGCTTTGCTTTACTTCATGTAGAAATCGACTTTTGACACGAAGAAAATTTTGAACACAAAATCGTATCTTGTATTGTATCCCTTCCCAGTAAAGCATTCCTTTAAACCTATGGTAATGTTGTTTATTTGACCTTCTGTCGCATTAGATTTAAACCCAATTTCTGATAGCCTTGTCTGTAGAGTGATCGTAAAATCCATGGAATGATTGTTTAGTAAAATTTAAGTCCAGCCAGCACGACAAAATGTCTTCATTTGAAGCAGTTACATTG
Organism: Isotomurus maculatus; assembly: GCA_034696585.1. Lineage (NCBI taxonomy): Eukaryota > Metazoa > Arthropoda > Collembola > Entomobryomorpha > Isotomidae > Isotomurus > Isotomurus maculatus. The sequence goes on along the minus strand of JAQGAC010001342.1, from coordinate 13,301 downwards.
TCGTGATATGAAAAATTTAAATGGTTTGTGATGTTTGTGTTGGAGCATCCTCTTGGAAACGTTTCTTATACCCCGATCGTTTTTCCTCATCGTCTCCACACACTTTCGGATTCAAATGTGAGCGATATCTTTTGGATTTTATTCTTTGAGTTTGGATCCTGTGACGAATCATGCTTTTGAACTATGTAGTATTTTCTTGAACCTTAAAGTTGTCCCACACTTGCTGAATGATGGAGTCTGGAAAGAATAAGTCTTCTATTAGTTGATTATATTTTAACAGGTCAAATCATGATTTGTATTAAATTTGTTATAAAAACGTGGGAACAAAATTACTTCTCACAGGTTTTATTCTGAATGTCTAAAGGTCTAAAGATTAAGGTGCACCTGCAGGGTTTGACACAGTATTATGTCGTAATATAATTCATCGAGCCCGGAGTTGTCGAAAGTAATTCAACACCAACTGCATTTTTATAAAGAAGTAAATAACCTTAAGGGTATGATGTATTATGCAAAGTCGCTCGTGGTTCATTGACCGCGATTAATGCATTCAATTTTTCAGCCTCAACCGCCTGTCCTGCTGCGAATTTGCAATGGCTGGAAAATCTGACTTGAATGCATACTTTTAGCTGATGAGATTTCTGTATGCACAGTAAGTCCTGTTGGGACTTTACATAAACACACTTTCGTAGGATGCAGGCTATGCAAGAAACGCAAAGGCAAGGCAGTTATGCCGTAGAGAGAATCGGTCACCCTTAGCTTAAGCGTACTAGAATGTTTGTATGAAATCTAATATGACTCAAAATGTTGGACCAAAACAACTTTTGCCTTCGGCCGACTCTGCTATTTATTGCACACTTGGTGAATCATCCGTGTCTATATAACATCTTTCGTCTCTTTATTAAAATTGAAGTTATTTAACAATTGCCGTGTACTTATGAATAATAATCGTACTAGTATTCCTTGGCTGTAGATCTTCTCTCTGGGAAACAAACCGAACAATCGGTGAGATATTGATTACTTACTACAATTCTACTTTGAATCACGGTCACGTCGAGATTCAAATACCAAATGCGAATGACGATATCCGATATGGAGGTTTTGTTGATACTACCGTCTTTACATTATAAGATTCATGTTTATGAAGCAGCTTGGCGTTCCGCCATTGCAGTCTTAACATTACAGGTGAAGGAATTTACTTCGCAGGAGGACAGGTCCGCGAGGTTTTTCCATGGTTCCTGGGGGAAGCCACCTAAGAAATTAAGCAATTTTAAAACAAGATTCTTTATCCAATTTTTACGACAAAGTGTAATTTATTTCTTTATCTTACTGGTAGACTACATACTTCCCTGCGGCATTCTTCCCGAGTTTCCTGTTTCAAAACTTCGACTGAAACAGGAATATGAGCGTAATTATCAGGTGTCAAATTACCGTCGTAAAGATATTGGATCGTGAGCCGCCACACAATTTTTGTTGCTGATGTTGATGTCACAAATGTGTGCTGCAAACGGTGAGGGCGTAGAGATCCCTCACAGTGATGAACATGCAACAGCTCAGCATATTTCACAGTGTGGTCAAAGAACAAAGTTACTGTGTGGTTTTTTTGTTTGACTACTTTGTACAGTTTTCCATTGTAACTGTAATTGACGGCAGATAATGCAACTTTCTTTTGCCACTAATCACCTTTTTCGCATGTAAATTTTACTTTCTTTTTTACCTAAAATGAGAAGTACAAAAGTTTAAAAACCTCATTGCAAAGAAATCAGTGAACTAAGACTTTTTGATTTTGTAAAGGTAGTGCCCAGGACTTGACCATGTTCTGCATTGGATGTCAGATGTTTGTGTGGAATAATAACTGATGTTATGTAGGTGACATTAAAAGTCCAAATGGGTAGCCAAAAAAACACGATAAGACTTCCAGGTAAAGGTAACACAATTTTTTATACGAAGTCAAGATTCTACTCGGGAAATAAACTGTGGTGTGGTGAAATATGAATATATTGAACAATAAACTTAAATTTGTATGCATTGCAAAAATGGAGAAATCGATGAAGCGAGTGCTAGAATCAATCACAACAAGCAAATGCCAATGCCGCTGCACGGCTTTACGGTTCCGTCTGCTTTCCATCTTCAGAAGAAAATACTAAAAACGCGGAAGAAGACGATCTTGTGTGCATAAATCAAAATACAATTATATCATGTGGTCTGCAGACAGTTCATGTTTTCTATACAAGCAGAAATTTTCCTCCTCTAGAGCCAGACTGCTATCAAAGACGCAATTCCCAATGAGACAGAATTAACCTGTCTCAGCTATAAGGTTCAGGAGATGATGATCAGTGAGGACCGCATTTCACAACAACCGAAAACCATCTAGAGTTTTTTGCATGTCCACAGTAGGACAAGACAGGTTTCGTTGTTTCCTTCCCATGTGATGTCTTTTCCCTTCACACCAATTTCTAAAAAAGTAACATTGAGATGGGTAACGAAGGGATAAGGTATTGTAAAGGGGTGTGAGGGACCGGGAATATTCCCACGAGAGGTAGGGAAGACTGAGTTAGACTGAAGAAATTTTATTTACTTTTTGTATTAGAGTATTAGTTGATAAAAAGCATTTGTGTGTTCGGGTGCCTTACCCCATCAGTTTAGATGATATTAAAGCCGTCTATGATAAAACTTTACCTAATCTAACCTAACCTGTTGGCTTGTTATCTGACCTGTTGAAATCGATGAAGCAAGAGCTAGAATCAATCTCAACAAGCAAAGGCCAGAGCCACTGGACGGTTTCACGTTTCCATCTGAGTTTCGTTTTCAGATGTAAATGCTGAAAACGCGGAAGAAGACGATCTTGTGTGCACCAATAAAAATAATAATATCTTATGTGGTCTGCAGACAGTTAAGTTTTTTTATACAAGCAGAGATTTTCTGCCTACTTTTTGATTGTCTGGCTGCATTTTATAAACACACAAATAAGCATTTTGAAATAATGCTGTTTGAAAGGTTATTTTGGGTATTGAATGGGGTCATGAGAATAATTGGTTGCGGATGTGTGTGGATAATTATTCGTTGCTTGAATAAATGCACAAGTAGATGAAAGAGAATAGGAGATCGAGTTCTCTTATCTCAGTCTTTCATCAACTTGGTTGCGCATCACAGGTGGCCGAAAGGTTGGATTCTTTCCTCATTCATCTGTGACTTCTATGCTTCATCCGATTAGTGCTTGCCTAAACATTCACACACAAACAACCCTCCCCCAATCTTATTACGTAATGTTTAAGCTTCAGCTGTTGAATTGCATACGTACTTCGCCCGAAGCTTCGTACTACATATTGGATCAGTCTGTCGTAAGACGCAGTGGTTGAAGCGCTGGAAAAAAACAGACCTTGGTTCTTGTGAATGAATAAAAATGAATGCCTGAACAACAAGTTAGGTTAGCAATTCCATGATTTATTGATTACTAAATGTACGTCTACATTGAAGTGTTTGAATTCAACCACAGCAATTCCCAGTCACAATACAACAGCCACCACTGTGAAACCATCCACGACGACTCCACGCTTGAATTCAACCACACTTAAACCTTACACAACGACTGATTCGTCGATTTCGTACCACAACTACTACCACTAGCACTCAAACACCAAAATGTTCTAAAACTCCCTCAAAAGGATTTCTAAAGTTTGAAATGCCAAAATTTTGAGTGCAAATCTGGTACAAATCAGAGAAAATTTGGCTGATTTATGAATGGCATTGATGAATATCCTTACCATTGTGTACAAAACAATAAAGGATTCTGGCATAAGTTGTTGTAGCTGCAAGAAGTCTCCAGCAGCAACTTCCGGTGCTGTGATTAGTATTAGAAACGAAAGATGCATGCTGACTTGTCAGAGGCTTAATTAAGCGAAATTCGGGAGACATTCGTATAAGCATGTAAGCCACGAGGATAGTACTATATGACTTCCACTTGATTCAATAAGATGTTAAATATTTTCACATCGAGCAACACCCAGATCGGATACACGGCTTAATAAACGGATAGGGGAACGAGCAAATTAGAAGCCTCGTTTCATCTCTAGGTTTGCCAGCAAGCTTGCACCTTCTGTAAGGAACTATAATTTGGGACATTTTACTCGAGCTCTGTACGTACAGTCTGCCGACGAATGTTTGTTAGAAGCTCCACTGCAGTTAGCATCTTCATATGACTTCAAGCAATCGCGAATTCCAGTTATCTGTGTCAGTGCAGACTGTGATGAAACGAAATGTATGTTTTTGATAAGAGAGTGATGAATCCGGCACAAATTCATCATCATGTTACTTTTGTTCTCGTATTTAAGGTACACGCCTTCTTTCCTGGAAGCTCCTGTAACACAATTAATCCCGAGTTGTTTGTAAGACTTGAGTTTCTTCTCGTACATTCTGTCTACATGTGGTCTTGAATAAACTTATCTAAGCTCCTCGTTCACACATGCCACGAGTGATGTCGGCTGAACGGCTTCGATAAAAATCAATCCTTATATTAGCACTAACTAGATATTTTTGCTTCGTTCTGGGGAAAAAATGTTGTAGTACGGATAGAAGTGGCCTAAACGAATCGTTCAATATAAAACAATGGAACGGAGCATGGATTAATTACCTCTTTTTATTCGTCACAAACAAAGAAGGTGACACCAACGTTGAGTTTGCCACCAAAGGAAGCTACGTGATATTATTTTAGTCATTTTAAACCATTTAACAAAGTTTTTGGCTTAAGGACGGTATCAAATAGCTTGCCTTCCAAATAAGCACAGGTCAACATATGAAATATTTCGCTAGCATGCATTAGCCGTATTGAAACAAATATCGACATGTTCTACAAGATTAATGGTTGGCGTCAAATAGGATGCTGCAATACAATTTGCAGGTATTTCCGTTCGACGAATAACTAATAGGTCGTCCGATATTTGTACGCCTTCACAAAAGATGCCAAATATATTTGATGAAACTAATTCAATTCAAATTTTTTGAAAATGTAGGATTTGTTTGAACACGACATTAATTTGCCGTTGGCAGGAAGAAAGAAAATTTAAGAGAATGGACCAATCAATGTAATTTTAAAGCAAGCCACAGTTTTCTTCATGCTTCGGTTTTCTGCGGAAGAGTATATAAAGAGCCTTTGTGTTGTACCCTGCGTAGCATTTTTAATGGATTTACAATAATACAAAAATTAACAACATAAATACAAGCCTAGATTTGCTTCCAAAAGTGAAGGCTTTATAGTTCGCCAACTCTCTATATATACCAAAAAATAAAACGATTACAAGCCCCAACACACCTGGAGACCTTAAATTTGACCTTGGAGAGTTTTCTGCTATGTCAGTATCCATAGTGTCATCAAAAGCAGATGTTTGGGGTGGACATTGAATACTTTTTGGCAAGTTGAGTGCACCTCGGATGCTTTTGTTGTTTGCGTGTGGTGGGTGTGGTGGCTTGTCGCTTCCCTGATGAGGCTAAATGGTGATTGATTGAATATGACGAATGAGTTGAGTGAGGAATATTTTACTCATGTAGAAAGTTAATCAATTTAAGTGGAAAAATTGGAATCCACAACCATAAAAACTTTAGTACCTGGATTCACGATACATCAGCACTAATTTTCTCAAGAAAATTAAAATTCCCACATGATATAGAGTAAGGTCCAAGAACCTTTATCGAATGAAATAGACTGGTTCCTCGAAATTTTTTCATATTTTCGACATCATCTGACAATTTACAGTGAAAGGGATAGGTAGTCATTTAATTGTTCGTCCAAAAGAACCATTGTACTTCCGTCTCGACAACAAACATGAACAATCTTCGGATAGGACTTTTCTATTCAAATCCTTGAAAAACTCTCTAAGCAACCTTCAGACTAAGGTGCAATAAAAACTATACAAAACAAAAACTAAACATTCTTAGAAAATATCTTACCCTTTCTTTAGAAAACAGATTTGCACCAATCATGAACTTCATCATGAAGATCATTTTTGGTTTTTTTGACCACTAATCCAATATCATTTTCGGAGGTAGGGGTGTGGGTCAGCTTGGGAGGTTTTAAGAGTGGGGACCAAAAATGATCTCTTGGCTAGTGGCTACGCCACTACCCGGGTAGCTCCTCCCTCGGATCCCGGCCACCAGTCAAACCCCCACATTTAACCAAATCGCTCCTCTCACGCTCCTTCTGTTTTTTGGTACAGGGGTATGGTATATTCTTCTAAAGCTGATGATATATGAACAGAATGTGTTTGTCTTCTTGTACAATTAGCATATAAAACAGCCTGGATTAGATATTTTATAAAATTGTAACAACTATGGAGGATCTTTAGTATGGCGAAGCGTCAAAAAGAAACGAACAGTCCGAGGTACGATCGCGGGACCCCCTAATTTCCGGTTAGGTGCTCTACCAACTGAGCTAACTGTTGTCTTATGACAGTCCATACTAACAACACTCCAGTCGTTCGCCATGGTTCACGGGACTACAGTAGGAACTGCTAGGCTAATCCTACCACACGTTACAAAATACACATGTTAATGCAACTTCTTCGAGGCTTTTTGTGCTCCACAAAACCAAATGACACTGACCTTAACTTAGTTTTTGCTAGTCAGGTGTTAAATTTGCTAAACAGAAGGAGTAGAACACGATAACAGTACATGCGATGAACATGCGATGAACTCAACTGACTCGACTTAATACAGAAGGAGAGATATTAATGTGTAATAACACGTCACTATCGACTATGACAGACAGGAAAATGGGAAAAAGAATTAGTGAATGAAATATGTTTCGTACATTAATTCCCTCTGGACAAACTACTGAAATTCTACATGTCTGATTGTACTTATGCACCGACGCTGAATGATCAGTGCAAAGGAATGAAATAGTCAGTGGGTTTCCGTCAGTACTTAACACAGCTATCAATTTTGCTTTGTGTTATATTTTTTGAGGGTTTTTGAATATTTTAAGACCCGAGATATCCTCGTTGTAAGAGTTTTTTCGGCGTTTAGGTTTTTTTTGTAGCAGAGCGTGGACATCCAAAAAATTCAAGTGGCAATATCTGGTGCTCCTTCGATCATTTCAGGATCAATACGCATTAGAAATGGGGGAATAGTGAAATTGAACTGGTTTTCGTGCAGTTGACTTAACTCTTAATACTCCTGTTGTGGGCCAACGAAAGCAGAGCGGAGCACTCGGCTTTTCTGTAGCAACTTTTGTCTTCTTCTTGTTATTTTTTATGCGGGGAAAAAATTTCCACGGCTGTTCAACAATTGACACCTACGAAACAAAAATAGCTTGAAATATTATGAGTTGTTGTATACTAACGTCTTTAAATTATAAGATTCGTGATGATGAGGCGGCTTGCTATATTAGCGTGTCGGGTGAAGGAATTTTCTTCGCAGCAGGACCGGTCCGCGAGGTTTTTCCAATATTAAAACAAGCTTCGTTCTCCTATTTTTACACCAAAATTTGTTTTATTTCTTTCACTTTTTGGAAATTTACATCCCTCTCTCCGGCATTCTTCCCGCATTTCCTGTTTCAAACCACTGAAACAGGAATATGAGCGTAATTATCAGTTTTCAAACTACCGTCGTAAAGGTATTGGGTCGTGAGCCTCCACACAATTTTTGCTCGGGGATTAAATAGGTGGAACACCCGCCATTGAGTTGATGTTGATGTCAAAATGGTGTGTTGAAACGGTGGGGGTACTGAGATCCGTCACAGTGATGGACATGCAACGGCTCATTATATTGTCACGTGGTAAATATCGGGCGGAGATTTAATACCGAAATAAATATCGGAAGATTAAAAGGGATTCAAATTGATTTAATTAACAAGGTGTTCGTTTATTCACATTCAAAACGCAACTAATTCTACTACAGGCATTGCATGGAATTAAAGGGAAGACAATTGCGTGTCATCTCCACGTAAGCAGCTCGTGTCTTGATGACAAAGAGCTGCGTTGACATTAATTAACTTTAGATCTTTAAAACGATAATAACCTAGCTCATATCTAATGAATGAGCGACCACACGCAAATCTGCTGTGTGGACAATAGTGGAATGACTTAATGGTCACTCCTTAATTAATGATGATTTATGCCTACTCATTAATCTGTCCTAAATGAATGAAGGAAGGTTATTTAATGTTTAATCTGAGTAGATACCTAACTATTCGCTACAATATTTCACAGTGTGTTCAAAGAACGAAATTACTGTGTGGTTACTTTCTTCGACTACTTTTACAGTTTTAATGTACAAAATACTTAAATAAACATCGTTTGCATTGCAGGCATTAAATTACTTTCAGAATATGTACTAGAACCCGTTCACTTTATAGGTCGTTGACAGGATTAATCAGAAAAAGATGATTTTGTACAAATCACAATCATGGGGAAAATTTCATTGAATAGAAGGAAAGTACTCGCAACAAATTTAAATATATAGTTTGAGGACACGAGGTCAAGGAAACAAACACAAGAAAATGCTAACGCCGCTGCAATGCGCATTAGTTCTATCTCATTGCAAGTAAATGACGAAAACACATAAAATGCATAAAATATTTGCCTTACGTGTATTTGCTTGATCTCCCTGTTAGACAGCTTTCAATTATTTACCTCCTCTAGTTTCTCCAGAAATTTAGTCAGTAATGAAAACAAATTTTACCGGACTTTTATACACGAGCTTGTTGGTCGGAGTTTATCACGGTTTCAGACATGACAGTAATGCACAAAGGTTGTTTCCAAACGAACACTAGCTGTCAGTGGAAGAAGCAACGATAACCCGTCACATTTCGGTAATCACATGAACTTTGAGTTAATTTTATCACTCACTGAATCAATTCAACTACCCAAAACGTCTCCAAGCCCACTGACCCTGAAAACCACTTCAATCAACACCGCGGCTCATAATCCAGAATATTCGTCACCAGAATGACCCATTAATTCTAAAAATATGTTTAAATCCGGTGTCAACAGCCTATGAGTTAGATTATTGTAAGGTTTAAAATTTTCTATGGATTCATTCATATCATTATGGACAGTAAATATTTAGTCGACCCGGAAAATAGCAAATTTTAACTGCAATTTCATTATAATTGTTCTGGTGGGTTTAGGATCAAACAAAGTACAGTGTCGTCGATGGTCGGTCTAATGACTATAACGAGGTCCCTAACGACCCGTACCTCTCTCAGGAGAGATACGACCCGTGCTTCTTCCACAAGAGATACGACGATGTCGTACACACAGAGCCTCCTCATATAAACTCTAAGGTAATTGAGTGGCTGGAAGACAAAGCTTATGAGAGTATTATAGACTGGGATACATTTCGTCCGTGGGAAAAGCTCCAAAAGGAAAAAGTTTCTTTCCCCACCATTTCTCATCCAACTGAGTTCCTCGCCATTCCTCCGCAACCTACACAACTTCCAACTTTAATAAATGAATATATGTTGCTAAAATGTAAAATTTATTAATGGCCCAATTAAAATAACGAATGAATTATATTTTTATGGATTAATATGTTCTAAAGTTATTTTTCAAAGTGAGTCGTTCCACGTTCCTCTGGAATGTTCCTCCTTTGAATTTCCAGCTGCATCTAGCTGGAAATTCAAAGGAGGCAGGTTGAGACACCGACCGTGCCTGCATCTGCAAAAATGCCTCCAATGGGGCCTCCCGCACCTTTCGCTCGCCAGATTGTCTCCACGTAGGCCATACGGGAACTCGGGCGAAGACCCTGGCGTGTAATCTTCGAAATTACTTACAAGTGATGTAAGCACTTTGTAGCACACAAAAATTGGACAGCACACAAAAAGATAAAGAAAGAAATAAAATCCAAGATTTTATCACTATTATTCTTGTCATGAAGGTATCATAGGAACACCTTACCTTGGAAGAAGGGGTATTGTGAAGACACTGCAACCTTACTAATGGAAGCTGCCGATAAGGACTCCGAATATAGCCAGTAGCTGTCAAGGACAGCTTAGGGTCTGCCAAAGGTGACTTTTGTGCTATTGACACATGTTGTAGAGTTGTTTTTATGCACGAAAAAGCACCTTGACTGCAGCAATGAGCAAATCTACATCTCAAAACGTCTTCAACGCAACTAAGGATTTCCTATACACACCTATTAGGCATGAGATTCCCGAAATTTTAGATTGTGAATGGACAGCTGAGCAGTTTCTTGAGTTTTTTAAAGATCGTTAATGTGAAAATAAAGGCAACAATCAAATTACTGCTACAATTGTTGGACTCTAGTCGGCCTAGTTGGAGACTAAAACAAGGCACGGTTCTGCAGCAACTTTAGTACCTTTTGTACATTTTACATAATCGGTATTTATTTGTAACACCTACGGGTTATTTTCCCAGCACTTGGAGAACTTTGCATTCAGTTCTTGGAATTTTCAAGTATAATTCCAAAAGCTGGTTTGATTTGGCTATTTGAATGAGACAAGTTAGCTAAACTCTTCGAGTTTTCTCAACTTCCATGATGATGTTATTAAGAAAGAGCAAAATTAATGATCTGATTTGAAGGGACGTGTATCATTGTCTCTGGTAATTTTGCTCAAATGAATTCGATTGGCCGTTCGTTGTTCCGAAATATTGAGGGGGACAGTTAACAAATTGAGTTCTCAAGGAGAGCTTTAGAACGTTATCGTAATATATTCATTTGCGTGTTTTGTTTCCCTTGCCAACAGAGACAAAGGAATGATAATCAATTATTTAGTTTGTTGCAGAGAGCAAGAAAGAAGAATATTTCAGAAAACGACGTTTTACTGTCAAAAACACGTTGTATTACACCAATATGTATATGTTAACCCATATAATTCAAATAAAATTACATAAAAATCAATAAAAAGTTTTAGACATGCAGGCTCAGCTAATTAGAGGCGGAGCCTGATGTCTGGTTGTCGGGTTATAACCCGTACAAAACAAACCTGTGATTTGATGTGATCGGGTATCGGAGGAGAGGTTTTCGGTGTACCGGGATATTAACAAACACATCATTAATTCTAAATTCTCAAAACTCATCTCTCCATCGCACCCTCTCGTAATTCAGATGATCATCGTGAGAGATTAAGAGAGGGAGAGAGATGATGAGTGGATGCATTTTTTAAGCTCTAAATTGAAAATGCTTCCACGCACTTACACACACACACATTTTAACTATTTACTGTTAAATTTTGAGTTGTAAGTTGAAAGTGCTTCCACGCACTTACACACGACACACTTTTTCTATTATTTCAAGATTAAAATTTAAGTGAACATTGTTTACAATGGTATTTTGCAAGTTCTAGGTTCAAAATAATTCTACGCAACACTTTATCCATCATTCCTAAATATCAAGTTAAAGAGTTGTTTTACTATTATATTTGGTTTGGACTACGCACATACTTGTACACTTCATCTTATTTTTCCTGAAATGAAGTAAAAATGAAGGTTGATTTTCAATTAAATTTTTCAAAATTTACCCTTTGCTTACAAAAATTAATTAGGTTTTTAATGTAAAATACTATTTAAAAAAACAGTGCCGTTTCGCAATAAACAACAGAAGAAGGAAGTGTCAACTAAAGAATTGGAAGTACAGTTTTGGACAGAACTAAAAACCAAACATACTTTCCTTCACGAAATGTACTGCTTCAGTTTTAGAGACGAACCGCAGTTTTTAACGATAATGGGCTTGTTAGAGTTGTACGCGTGTGGACATCCATATCACTTTCAGAACACTTTTTCTGATTTTTCGAGATATTTCTCTCCCCTCAGACTTAACTCGCAAATTAATTAAAAGAGTTTGAATATCTGAGGTGGAGCTTTATTTACATTTGTCCACCACCACATTAAAACTGACCATCATCACTTATAGGGGGAGTTCAGCAACATTAATTTGCACTCCATAGATTATAATTGACTTTGATTCCTCTTACATTGTAGGCCTGCTAGGGCCCTTTATCTCGGCCCTAGCGCGCGTGCATGCGTAGGACACGGTCAACAGGGGAGGCTGAAGAGGTCACCCCCCTTTCTATAGTTCAGCAGCGTAATCGAACTGCGGTTCGAGAGCGCAACTTGCATCGTCGTCGTCTAGCTTCTCTAGATCTCGACGAAGAACCGCGCAGCAATTCACCGCACCCCCTAAGAGATGAGTCAGTCCTTGATACATTGGACGAAAACTCATCTGGCGACGACACAGAGGTAGATATCGTACCTAACGCTCAGTTAGCGGTCGATTTAGTTCTAGATCTTGTCCCGCAGGACAGACTAGACAACTCTACTGACGATTTCTTCAATCCATTCGCTCGCAACCCTCGTCTTTAGCAATCACCTCCACCACGAGCGATCGTAGATAGACAAAATAGGGTTACTGAGCGTTTGCTTCCTGTGCCCCCTAACGAGACCTTCTCAGAGACTATCACACAGTTGAACCTCTCTGAGCTTCCCGACTCCGATCTCTTTGAAGGTGCGACATTCCACACCCTAGGGCACGAGCTCTAGCTTGATCTAGTCTCCAGCCATCAATTCTCCCCCGTGTGGTAGCGGTGTATGCTCCTCAACTGGGCCTTGAGAGTGCAGTCGGCTCATGTGAGCGCACTGAAGCCATGATCAGTGTTCCCGGTGAACCCACAATATACCGCAGATAAAAGGTAAGGATGTGCAGACTCTTAAAATGTATGGTAATAAAACTCTCCACATCAACTTTTGAAACTTTTTTATCCCTGCGAGTATAAAAGTTGGTGTGAGGTGGGTTGTGCCGAATAATAGCTCTTGTCGTTCTACGCTAAACGGTATATTACAATTGATGAGTCAAGGTTTACAACTGTGTCTCCAGGAGTACGAAGCCAGTATGTGTCGGTCGAATTTAGTCGAATTAGTGTGTAATGGGGTCAGTTACCCACATTGTAGGTACTAGCCCTTCTCTTTTACCGTTAATAACAAATACAATTATTACTAGTTGACTACACACGCAATAGATGCAATAAAAGTTGCTGCATGTTGCTTGGCAGGATGGTTCATTAATGGCGTGCAGAATTATGACCTATGATGGGAGGAACTCTCACCAGTTCTCCAATCAAGGGTCACTACAGTATGGAGTTGGACCCCAGACTGAGCGACTGAAATACATGCTTGGAAAAGTGGTTTATGGAAGCACAAATCGAAGTGAGATTATTTTTATTCTGCGTAATTTAATCCCTAAAATATTTCAATTTTGTGAAAAGTGAAGGATGGTTATGTCCTATCTGCCGAGCAATGGGTTTTCATTTACGAAAGCCGTTTTTGTCATTTGGCGCTACATCAAACCACAGCGCT
>JAQGAC010001341.1:0-14357 GCA_034696585.1 Isotomurus maculatus | reverse complement strand
ATATGCTGGCTTGTCTCAATGAAATAACTTACGTCATATCTCATTGAGTTGTACAAACGAAGAAGAAGATGACTATCATTTCTCGCGTATTGTATCATTGAAGATGTTAACGGCCTTCTTCTCCAGTCAGTCATTTGCATATCTTTCTCCATTTTAAACTGTGGAATGTAGAGTTGAACCGCATTCCTTAGACTAATCAACTCATTCTTTCCATCCATTCGCATACAGTTGTGAAGTTGTTGACAATCGATTGCAGCCATTAATCGAATTCCAAAATCCCTCATTAGCCACTTGACATCGTTAACTCCACCGTGCAGAATTTTTAAAGTGTCCGAATCCTCCAGAATTGGCTTCAGGTGCTTTATAATTGCATCATACAATCCGAAATTGTCAACAATGAAGTCTTTCTGCCAAGTACTTATTTGAATTAGGCAGATCATTCCTAAAACAAAGGAATGTTTTTAATGCAGATGAGTTAAGATAAGCCGGCTTATCTGCATTGTTGGAAGAAAACATACCTAGGTAACTGTTGTTATCGTTGCATTCAATATCCAAAGCGATTTCAGTAGCGGTTGATAATAAGGTAATCATCTCCATGAATTTTTCCATCGAATCAACAAACAAGCATGGAAACATGGGATGGATAGACTTGAGAATCCAATTCGTCATCGTAAAATTCGCACATCCACGTTTCAGGTACCCATGACTGAAGTTTCGCTAACCATTCATCGTTTGATAATTCCAGTGACTTTAGCTTCATGTTCAGTTGACGATGGTTTTGAAAAACTCTTTGTTCTTTTGCTGATCTTGAGGTCGATCTACTTCACCTTGTTGTTTCAAGGCTCGTTGTGCTGTCTAATAGGCTTGGGACTTCTGTTGCTTCTTAGACATCGTCGAACTCCTAGGGACACAGGCAGCCGAAGAATTAAGATGCACCGGCGTATCTGAGTTAGTCCTTAGATTCAGTCTGTAGACGTAGACGGGGTAGACATGATGTCTTATACAAAATCTACAACAAAAACTAGTGTTAACACACAAATCCGTTGTAGCTAATTCGGTAATTATAGGTGGGGTGCAAAGAACAAACCAAATCCTGATGTTGTTGTTCCTCCAACTGACTCTGATCTGTCGGCTAGGATACACAGTTTCACACGATCTTTGAAACAAGTTGTGACGCTTCTTTTTGTCGTCGAATATTCTTCCGTCAACAGTCAACGGCAGACGAGGTGGTTTTTGAATTATCTTGAACCTTCGCGCTTTCCCGGCAAGTATGAAATGCTTATTTTAGGGTCATATGAGAATGAGTGCTTAGGGAGCGATTGAGATTGAGAGTGATCGGTACGTTGAAATTCTCAGAAATGAGTGATCGAGAGTGAAAGGTGTTACTCATTCAACGGCTTTAGAGTGAATGAGAGTGATTGGTTGCATATTAAGAAAAGAAAGGAGTGGTCGGTGAGTGATTCTTTATGTAATTTAATGAGTGGTGATTAATTGGTAACACCAAAGTTCCACCTCTAAGTTGGGGATATCCGGGGCATTCCGAAATATTTTGAATTGTCCCTCCGTCACACTAACAAACGTCTGCAGTCCAAAATAAATTAAAGAAACTTCGAGGAGGTTTCAATCGGACAACACAAATCGTTTTTATTCAAGAAAAAAGAGGCGCCGTGGAGGCGAGTTACTCCGCAGCCCCCGAAATGTCAACTTCCATCCGAAATCCTCGTCCCGTCTTCTCCCTTCCAGAAGAATGAAACCGGACGATGGCGACAGTCGCGTGTCCGACGAGCTCAGAAATATTCCCCGGCTGTCCGCATTCCCTGCACAAAATAAACTTCGCTTGTCTCAGGTTTAAAATGCAAATTGTTATTCTTCGTCCCACCTGACAGCAGACGAAGGTTGTCTCTCGTATTGCGTGTCCGTTGGGTTTCCCTTCAGCAGCCACACGCGCAAATCTCCATTGCAGTTGCCTGGAATCTCCGGAATGTCCGAATATTTGAGGGTGAGTTCAAAGTGTCTTCCGTTGGAAGGAGCGATCACCGCTTGAAACAAACTCAAAGGAGGATAATTCTGTGCGTTGTGCTTTGGATAGGAAAGTGTCGCCACTCCTCCGTCTGCTCTCACCACTTCACTCGAATACGAAGTCCAGCCACTTTTACTCCTGGTGAGATTGAATCTGAGTTTGAATTTCGGGTGATCATCTGCAGATGGGGAACTCCGCATCGTCAAGGTCACCAGAATAAGGTACCCACCAGCTTCTGTTTCATTCCTCCAATTCCCCTGGGAGCTGTTCAAAGGAAATTCATAAATTGTGCGACTTCCGCTTTGTTTGCGACCTACCCTTTGTACAAGTGGCGATCTCCGTGGTCACTCCAGATTGTGAGATGGGCGTTTTGGCCTAATTGGTTCTCATCCATCATAAAACGGGCGTCAGAAATAAAATTCATCTCGCCGTGTTGCAGCATCCAAACTTTACGCAGAACATCAGAATTCGCTCCTCCGTCGAATTCAATCGTCCCGGAGTTCTCGTTGACTTCCTCAACAATCACGCGAGTCCGAATCTGTTG
This sequence comes from Isotomurus maculatus, assembly GCA_034696585.1. NCBI lineage: Eukaryota > Metazoa > Arthropoda > Collembola > Entomobryomorpha > Isotomidae > Isotomurus > Isotomurus maculatus. The sequence continues at coordinate 11,793 of JAQGAC010001341.1, read as the reverse complement.
CGAAAAATATTCGAGTGTTTGTTTACACCTCGTTAGCATATATATGTTAAATTGACAATTGAAAGGAAGAAACCCAGACTGCCAACTTCTGACTTCAAGTACCTCTGAGGTTGGTGGTTGGGTGCTGTTGATGATTTCAAACTGGCTGTCAACTGTCGAAGAGACTGGAGTGGCGGCTGTTGTTACAACTTGGTTATTTGGGTCAGAGATGTTTGAAAAACACTAAAAATATCGACGGGTAATTCATGAGCCAACGCATTCAGCTTCGTACGGCCATTTCCATTAACTCAAACGCATTGCATGTCTACAAGTCTTACGCATGAAAAATCCTTGTGATTCACACGAATCTTTTCGGACAAACTCTCAACTCCAGACTGAATTTTTGACTCCACACTTTTGTGGTTTCCACTCAATAAATCTGGCAGGTTTGAAATCAAATTATCCATCTAAAACGAAACAACGACTTTCAAATTTCCACCTTTTTCACACCGAGGTAATAAGAACAATAAGCAACTTAGCCAAGAACTTACCTGATTCAGCTTATCTTGGTTCACTCCAACAATCTTAGTTAATTTCTCAATTTCCGAGAGAATTTTCGAATTGCTCAGAAGAAGTTTTTGGTTAAAAGATTCCTCCAAATTCTCAAAGAAGTGTTCCATCTAGAAATGTGAACAGAAATCAAAGTTAAGGAATATTCCTAATATTGTTTTTGATTTTGCACATAATTAAGGTTACTTCGGACTTGAGGACTTCAGTGGATTCTTTACTCTGCTCCCGAATAAAATCTCTCGCCTTCTCATCCAAAGCATCGCAACACTAAACCAAACAACCAAGAAATAAAGTTTGCTTTATTAAATCTCAAATAGAAACTTACAGTTGACTCTGCGTTTGCGGCAGGGAGAACGAAGAGGAAGAAAAAGAAATATTTAAGAATGTGATCCATTCTGCTTGAATAGTAAAGTGAAACTAAATTGGTTTCTCGTCTACACGAAAGAAGATAGCGAGTGACCGCAAGGTTATCACCGACCAAAAGGAACGAGCAAGGAGCATTAAATTAACTGTAGCTTCGTCAGCACAGAAGTCTTTCTTAGAAATATTGATAAGACAAGTAGTGTGCTCATCAGTTGTGAAGAGGATGTGGTTCACTCTGTCAAAATAAAGTCTTGTCTCCTTTTGACCCAACTGCACCCTTTTAAGGAAAGAAATATAACCGAACGTGAAATCATGTTGGGATGAATTTACTCAACCTCAGTGTGGGTAATTGGCTAAATTCAAGTAAACTAACCTTCCCAGAATATGAGGTTCTTATCCTGTTATCTCGAATGAGTACCAATATATGACTCAATTTGCGTGCCAACTTTTCTCTACTTTAATTAAAAGTATACATTGATAGCGTTCAATTTCTTCTATTCTGCTCCATATTACGTCTTTTGTGGCATGAAGAATTCAAGTGTTGAAACACTTTTCTCACTCGAGGGTGAGTGACGTGATTTTAAAGATCTAACCCGTTGATCGGTCTTCTCGTTAGAAGTGAGAAGTTCAACGATTTCAAGAACTTCGTTGTCCTACGTTTTTCAAAAACGAAAGATACCAAGGATTTAATGTCATCACTCCAATGAATGAGAAAAACGGTAAAAATGTAATCATTTCATTAAATTAGCTCGCTGTGCTAAGCGTTCTTTAATAATCCAATTGACACTAAGAAAACAACAATGGGAATGAGTTTCTCGTTTTTTGAAAAAATATACTATTTTATTTTTTATTTTGTTTTTTATTTTATGGCTTTTTTTGGGCTTGAATAAGCCCAAAATAGTTGCTTCCCGTATCCTTTTTTGACAAAACCTAGCGGCTTTTTGAAGATATTAGGGAATTTTTTAAATTTTTACCCCCGTATTCAATTTGTGGAAAATAACTTTATATCAATTTGTGAAGCCCGATCCATCAGTTGGTCACACTAACCAACAATCAGCAATTTCGGAATTTTAAAAGAAGCCTGAAAAATACAACTAATTTCGATTTATTTTTAAGAAAACATTTTGACAAAATATTAAATTTAAAAAGTTTTACTTAAAAGTCAATACGATGAAATATTTTGTCATAAAATCCTCCGTGCTTTGAGTCATCTTACCAAGAATGAGTGTGAAGTGCCAATAAAATTGCGAGTTTTGAATTATCCTATTCGACACATATGCACGCAGAAAACAAGAAAAGGAAAATATTTGTGTGGACAAATAAAATTGGGCCCTCCAATGTCTATATAAAGTAGCGCAAGTAATGTAGTATTTAAAGAATTGAAAGCACAGGAATTGAGAGTAAGGAATTAGAATCAAAGTAATCGGAAGTAAATGAAATTTCAAAGTACGGTGGAATAAAAGCAATGGAATACAAAACAAGTGAATTTAAAGTAAAATAGGACATAACTCAGAAGCTTTGTTTTCGTCAAATATTGTTATACGTATATGGGTAATGAAAATGTAGCCCATTTTTATGTTTGAATGCAGCACTGCATGAATAAAATATAATTCGTTGAAATCCCCCAGACCCAACTCCTAATGTTATATTGAAAGTAAACTTATCTAAGGAGGGAATGAGAGATATGACAGACATGGAATCAATTACTTAATTGAGACGTCGGATCGAAAAACAGGACTGACATTCGAAATATTACTTGGTTACATTATTTTAACCCCAGAGCCTGGATTTTTTGCCAGCGAATCGTAGAAATTGGCAAAAATTAACTCATCGTTTCAAGATGCTAGATTATAAATGTTTTGTCTGCTGTTGATTCAATTCTTATGAAACTACTTGCAAGTAATTTTGACTCGTTCCTTTTATAAAAAAATACCAATTCATAGTTTAGTCAATATTTTAATTAGCCGATAAGCGAACCAATTGGTTCCATGACCATCCATCTATTCCCGTTTTGCTAACTATCACTTTAGGGCCGTAAATTTGAATTTCAAATATTCTGCATTCCCTGTTGATTTCAAAATTAAATCCAGAATCCCGAATCATTATTCGATATAATTTTTCTTGCTGACCTAGTTAGCATAAATAATTTTGGAATCGAAACTATTGTTGCCATAAATCTGAATTACTGAGGATCAGAAGTTGGTCCTACTTTGGCTATTACAGCGATCATGAGTTTTGACTTTCTTAAAAGTTAGTGCTTTCTGTCATATAGCTATAGAGTTGTGGGTTTCACAGTACTCTGACCATCTACTCTGTAAACTAAGTTTATAAAAGTCTTCTAAATCCTTAACTTGATAACAGAACTCGACGTGTTTTCTTGATAGCTCACAAGCACATGATACATATTTTCGACCTATACTAGATCTGCCAAAAATATTTCTCTCATGCTAGTACTGTACAAGACTGCGTTGCCAAGTAGCATCGAATGCATCGGGTTTCATATTTTCAATGTATACCCAAATGTTTAACTCGGAATGTTTTACTGGATTTCGTCACTATCTTTTTTTAACTCAATAAGACAGCAATTTTTAGTCTTTCATAGAGCTAACATAGAAAATTCTAATTCCAAGGGCCAAAATGTGGTGCATAACCATCAAACAGCTTGTAAGCAATTTTTTTAAAAACAAAAAAGCCGAAATTACGTGCCAGTAGCCTTCATAAGAGCTTAATAAACAGCAGACAAAAAAATTACAATTTGGCGAAGATGAGTTCATTTCTGCCAATTTTTTAGGAATCACAGATGCCAGAAATCCAGGCTCCGGGGTTAAAATAATGGTAAAGTAATGTAACCAAGGAATATTTCAAATATCAGTCCGGTTTTTCGATCGGACGTCTCAATTATGGAGCAGAGAGAGAATTACGTGGAAATCGACCTCTTCAGATTTCGGGGTTATCATCTGTTTAACTGGAATCACATGCCTCACTCAACTTGAGACGCTCTTTCCATTCACTCAACTCTAAGCAGCTATTTCCAAGCAGTGACGGGATGAAGGAGGAAAGTGTGGAAATCATTTTATCAGTAGATTGACCACAGGAGGTTAGTCTCTAAATTTAATTTAACTTAAACTCCAATATTCTACTGGTTGTGGGGTAGTGAGATAAAATGGAAACTCTTCATCAACTCGACGACAGGATAAGAAAGTCAAAAAACTTTAGGAGGGGATTTTGTTGCTCTAAAGTTAGGTCTAAAAATTCTTGCTTCAATTGAAATATTTAATATTCAAACACAATATGATTTCTAGTGGGAGTCACTCCGCCTCAACACTCCATCCGGTTGTTCAGCACCAACGCAATTTAATTTTGTTGATGTTGTTGGAATAATTATTGTGAAACACGGAGCTCTGGAGCTTTTGATAGATGTTTTGAACTTTGGGATTGCGCACAGTATTAAAAATACTCCTTTGATTCTCAAAAACGAATATTAAAGAATTTGATCTCTTCATCACCTGATTTTCTTTTGCTCCACGCTTATTGCTATTTTCTGGGGGAATCTGAATGGAAGGAAAGATTAAACTTCCATATGAGGCAGTCATTCGTCAACCTATTCTCCGACTGCTTAAAATGTAATAGTCTCACTCACACAAACACACACAAATACGACCTGCACATAATTCGTAATGACAATATTTCATGTTGAAAGTGCTGAGAGAGATTTGATTAATATTTTCACCAGAAACCGTCTTGAATGATTTGTGACTCCAACTCCGCGTTTATTGCTTTCTTAAAAATCAATCGTGTGCACATTTAGGCAAATGGTAAAATTCTTAGCAACGAACTTTTCGGAATTGTTGGTTTATTGGGTTACCCAGCATTCAGCTTTCTCTCAACCCGGAGAAATTTCCAACTTTCTCCTTGCGGTTACCCCAACAATTTTCTTTCAATCGGCACACATCGGATTTTTTGAAACGGCGTTTTTTATTTCTCCCATCTTCGCCTATGGTAATCTTTTCATGCCCGGCAATGTTAATTTCACGGATTTTAACCTAGCCAGGCATGAGAAGATCATCATAGGCGAAGATAGCAAAAATAAAAAACGTCGTTGTCCCCGACTTTCGCCACTTTTTCGCAGGGCTTTAACTTCGTTAAAAGGGGCAATGCAAGAAAATGTTTCAAAGGTTATCAGCCGAATTAGGCAACCAAATTAACTATAGTTGGTTATGCATACGCTGCTGGGTGAATTATTTTTGGTAAAACTGCCATCTTTGAGGTCTATCTAGTCTGTAGAGGGTCAACGGAGAGACTTGGTTGAGGTCTTAAATTGAAGCTGTAGCCTTCACCTTCAGAAGTGGGGGAGAACATTTTTAGATTTCCATCCTGTTTAAGAGGTATTAACTTATTTACGCGAAAAAACTGTTTTTGGCTTCTTTGCTGTGGTACTCAGCTCAGAAACTTGTAACTTAAGCTCTACATAGTAGTAGGATGTTATACAATGAGTTTTGGAGAAGAGCGCCAGCTGTGACCCTAAATCTAAAACCGCACCTCCATGACCTTGAAACGAAGAATTTGACCTTAGAAGACATCCAAATGCTCAAATGTACAAAAAATTGATTGAAAATAGCCCAAGGAATTAAGAGACTTTTTTCGGCGATCCAACACATAGTGCTCGGGGCCGTTTCTGTGACGGAATGGAAGCGGGAGTCTCCTTGTGACTCAACTGCCGCGACTCCCTGCAAAGGTTCCCGGGTTGCGGAGTGAAGAGCGTCGAGTAGGCGGACGCAGAATCTGATGGGAAATGCGAACAGAGTGGGGAACCGTGGCGCTGCGTAAGGAGACGCCAGCACGTCATTTGGAAGCCACAGAGTCGCGAGTCGTGAAGGAGACGCGTCAACTTTGACTGCAGAAGCAGACACACGTCAATTAGTCATATCGTGACGTCAGCAAGCCCGGAGACAAGATAGAAGGTTGCTTGTAGCTCATGCGTGTCTGGTTTGCACAGTTGACGTGCTTTGAGGTGGAGCAGCGTGAACTTGGGGACAGAGGACGCTTCCTCCTCCCCAACTGCAAACAGAAGAGGTCAGTGAGGTCACGTGGGGACATGGAAGGGGGAAGGGGGGTGGAAGTACGCGCATGAGGAGTATCCTCCGCTCTGACCCTTCGCCTTCAGCAGATCGCCCTGCCTCCAAACCTTCAGAAAGGAACTTCGTCCTAAAACCCGCCCACGCCATCTTCTGCCTCTGCGCTCCAAGGTGACGTTGACGTGACGTGGACGCCTTCCTGTTTTCAGCGGTGGACGTGTGACGCTGGTTTGGACTCGCAGTGGACACGGAGGAGCAGCAGGAGGAGTCGGTTCAGCTCCGCAGTGGAGGCGGCTCCTCCGAACATGGTGAGGAGTTTGTCGCCATTCCGCCTGCATGCGTCGCCGCCTCCGTCCGACTTGGCTCCACAAAACGACTCCTCGTGGGCGAACCTTCCTCCCAGGGCGAAGAAGCTCCTCCCGAGTCAGGTCTCAAGACGCCCCCGCGGACCAGAAGCCGCAGCATCCCCCGCAGGGCACACGAAAGTCGCCTTTGCACCTCTGAAATCCAAGAGTCCCTCGGTAATCAGACCTCCGTTGAACCGTCGGCAGGACAGCCTGAGTGAGCCGTGTCTAATTGTCTGTGTTTGTGTGCAGGGAACTCGGTAAACGCAATTGTGAAAACCTTCTTCAAGATGGAGAAGGAGCGCGGGAGGGTGACGGTGCTGCCGTGTGGTAAAACGGGGCTGGTCGCAGCGCGGGAGCAGGTCTTCCGCTTCGGATTCAAGTCCTCTCGCCTCTTCGGCAAGAACATTTACTTATGGGACTACTTCCGTGCCTACCCAAATCTTAATTATTAAGTAATTCATAATTATGTACGCAGAGGTGTCACTCCTGCGTGACCTCGTTCCTCCTTGCCCTCGACGACTACGACATCGTCCTCGAACACTCACTCTCCAAGGGAATCGAATAGTCACTCTCTAACCGCTCGCTCTGCGATACCAGCCATAATAAACTTTACACGCCTCCAACTCTCCCTTTTCATTCACCACGGCATATTTACACCGTCAACGTCACAACGACGCCAACTCACGTCATAAAAGCATCCACTTTGTTCTTAGGCTGAGAAAGAGAGGCCGGGTGGTTGCGTTTGTGTGTCCACAAGCTGCGCCATATTTTTATTCGCCAATAGTGAGTGTAACAAAATTGGAGTTAGAAGGTGAGAGTCTCCTGCTTAATCAATTGCTATTAATTTGGCCTCCACTTAATTAAGTCTCCTCTTACAATTTAATTGTTGTGCGCTACTTGTTTGAAGCCATTCAGTTCGCACCACCCACAACAACTCCACAAGAGCGCGTCTTTGTTAGGATGGAGGACGAAATGACGACTAACGACGTTTTCCCCAAAGTTACCAACTGGAGATGAAACTGACTTCATTAATTCGAATTGGTGATGTCTTGTGAGTGGTTGTGGTTCTTTGTAGGTTGCTGGAGCTTCCGGCGGGTGTGGAGAGACGCCTTCTTCCCTTCGTCTCCTCGGAAACCGGCGGACTTCGGTCGCTCCTCAAATTGCGACTGGTTTGTTCGACAACCAAGTCCTGGATCGAGTCTGCTCCACTGAGATAAGGAAAACTGCTGTTCGCTACAGCACATGTTCGAATCAATTCCAAAGTGGAGACACTCGAGAGATTCCTGGAATCAACGCCGCCTCTCCTAATGAGCCACGCCATTCTGGACAAGAACCCTCCGGCAGAGGAGCAGCTCTGGAATAGATTCCGTGCGACTTGGGCTCCTCAATTGCAAACTTTGGAGCTCAGAAACGGAGATGACGGCGAAGCCAGCCAGCTTGGTTTCAGGGCGACATTATATGGTGCAGGGTGAGAAGCTGCCACATACCTTCCTTAACGACACTTCTAGTCTAGTCACTTCGAAGACTAGTATAATTTGCAATTAACAAGGCATGTCTATATAGATACTTTGCTTTTGGTTTTTTTAGCGTCAAAATTGTCGAATTTTCAGCCTGGACATAATGTATATCTCAGTAATGAAGCCGGGCTTAGAATAAAATCTGTGGCATTTGTTTACGATTGTTTTATAGCAACACATTTTTTTTCAAAATGCGAGAATTCAATTCGGTAAAACGTAATATTTTAGACTGCAATAATATTCAACAAGTATGAATGATCAAGAACGAGTTACGACACAAACCATCTTGTTGTCAGTTCCCAAAAAATTTCGAATTTTCAGCCTGGGCATATTGCCAATCTCACTAACGAAGCCGGGCTTAGAATAAAATCTGTGGCATTTGTTTACATTAGATTTACAGCTCCGTAGTTGATTTAAGATTGCAAGATCTCTCGCTCACCATCACCATCACCGAGGGTGATTTCCACTCTGAGTCCTGTCTGGCCACTGCAGTTGACATGGAATGCCTCATAAATTGATACCATTAAAGAGAACTGATCCATCATGGAAAATGTCAAAACTGGGAAATGCAATAATAATTTACCTTAGAAGTTTGGAGTTCTAAAATTCCTGTTACTACTTCAAATGCAAATGTATCGTATGTTGAATAACATGGGGGGAAGGTGGATACCATCCATTAAGTTTTGTTTGTGGGGGGAATGCAAAAATAAATCACCAAGTCCTACACGGCTGGACCAATATTATTCCGTATGCTTTAAAATGTACTGAATGTTTAAATTACTCTAATTAAATGTTTAAGTAAAATCGTTTCATTGCGAATTGATTCCATTTATTGTGCACGTAACTTAAGTTATCTAGAAATATGGAATTACGGGTGAAACCCCAAGAAATTTGAAACGCACTAATGAATGCATTTTTAAATACACTTTCCCTATAAATTTTACATTGAGGCCAAATTTCTCAGCACTAATGGGGAAAGTGCCAAAGAATATTTCTAAGACGAACAAATCACATGAAACTAAAATCAAGAAAATCCACATTAAAAAAACATTTGCAGAGCTTTTAAACCGCATATAATTTTCGGGTTCACTGTTCTCGTAATAGTTTATCCCAAGTTGCTTCAATTCATAAATATGTAGAAAGTGGACACCGTTTAAGCCTAATCTTTCCCAAAAGCTTACTAGGCCAAATTTTAAAAATGATTTTAGGGATTCAACAATCTCAATTGCTAGAGGATTGTCTGCAGCAATAACCGTCAAGCCTGTGTAAGGTGGGCTTTGAACTTTAAAGCAACCTAAGCCCGCCCCGTATAATTATCAAAACGGGCAAAACTTGAAAACTCACTTGTAATAGAAACATTTATGCGCAGCAGGATCCTTCGGCGGAATGACGACAGTCGAACCCCTCCGGGTCGTCAACAACCGTCCGCGGCACACGCCGCTCCCTCCGCGCTCCTCGTATTCTCCGCACTCCGCGATCAGTTTGGGCGGGACGACTGCGGGGCGGCCCGTGGGGAAGGAGGCTCGGGGGCTAGTGAGGGCGCCCGGGTTTGTTGGCAGGGAAGAAGTTCCGAACACGGGGCCTTCGCCTCCCTACCAACAGATACCCGGGTATCAGGGGATGAGGTCAGAGGTCAAGGGGTGCGGACGAGTCCTGTGGAGGAAAGTGAGACATGAGACAGAAGTGAGTGGGGGGTGACTGGGGGAGGGAGTGGGGGAAGGGGGGTCATCTCCGGAGACGACTTGGAGACGGGACTCGTCGTGGGTGGCGGTGGAGGCAGAAGTGGCACGAGGGGTCTGCGTCGAAAGTCGACGGTCGAAAAGTTTCGACTTACGTGTGCCGACCAGCGAGGAGGGTGCGGAGTTGGTTGGTTGCGTCGATGCGCGGAGGAGCTGCTCCGCGGAGGCGCGCTCCTCTACGATGACCTTCAGGGCGGAGTCGCGGACCTCTTGGAATTCGGCGAAGAGTTTTTCGCAGTTGGGGGTCTCGGGGCGCCCGGTGGTGGCGATGAGGGAGAGCGCGCGCAGCGGAGTCTCCCGCAGGTCTCCGAAGACGCGCTCAGGCGAAGAGGAGGTTCCTGCGGACGAGGGAATTCCGAAATATTTTGAATTGTCCCTCCGTCCGACAGACGAGCGTCTGACGTCCAAATAAATTAAGGAAACTTTCGGGAGGTTTCAATCGGACAACACAAATCATTTTTATTCAAGAAAAAAGAGGCGTCGTGGAGGCGAGTTACTCCGCAGCCCCCAAACTGTCAAATTCCATTCGAAATCCTCGTCCCGTCTTCTTACTTCCATCAGAATGAAACCGGACGATGGCGACAGTCGCGTGTCCGATGAGCTCAGAAATATTCCCCGGCTGTCCGCATTCCCTGCTCAAAATAAACTTCGCTTGTCTCAGGTTGAAAAAGTGAATTGTTATTCTTCGCCCCACCTGACAGCAGACGAAGGTTGTTTCTCGTATTGCGTGTCCGTTGGGTTTTCCTTCAGCAGCCACACACGCAAATATCCGTTGCAGTTGCCAGGAGCCTCCGGAATGTCCGAATATTTGAGGGTCAGTGCGAATTCCCTTCCGTTGGAAGGAGCGATCACCGCAATAAACATATTCCACGGAGGATAATTCTGAGCGTTGTGCTTTGGATAGGAAACTGTCGCCACTCCTCCGTCTGCCCTCACCACTTCACTCGAATACGAAGTTTGCGAACTTTTACTCCTGGTGACGTTGAACCTGAGTTTGAATTTCGGGTGATCATCTGCAGGTGGGGAACTCCGCATCGTCAGGGTCACCAGAACGAGAAACCCCCACGCCTTCCTTTCGGTCCACCAATTCCCCTGGGAGCTGTTTAAAGAATATTCATAAATTGTGCAACTTCAGCTTTGTTTGCGACCTACCCGTTGTACAAGTGGTGATGTCCATGTTCACTCCAGATTGTGAGATGGCCGTTTTGGCCTAACTGGTTCCCCTCCATTACAAAACGGCCGTCAGAAATATAATCATTCTCGCCGTGTTGCAGCATCCAAATTTTACGCAGAACATCAGAATTCGCTCCTCCGTCGAATTCAATCGTCCCGGAGTTCATGTTGACTTCCTCAACTATCACGCGAGTCCGAATCTGTAGCGAAAAGTATTCAAGTGTTTCTTTTCATAACTTCGCCCCTACTTCTCTGAAAATGAGTACTAAATGGAGGCTGTAAACTTTTATGTAACTGGCGTACCTTAGGAGTCATTTGTACGGCGGTGATGATGATTTCAGTTTGGTTCTCCATCATTGAAGAAACGGCAAGTGTTGTAGATTTTGCAGTTTGATTTATTTTGTCAGACAGGTTTGAAAACGACTGAAAATATCAACGAATTGTCTCAAAAGTTTTTTTTTTGTGTTACAGTGCCCTCCATTCAATTTCATTTAAGGCTAAAAATCTCACTTACGCGTAAAACTTTGTCGTGTTTCGTTCGAGTGTTTTCCGACTGACTCGCAACTTCCAAAAGAATCTTTGACTCGACCTTCTTCAGATTTTGGTTGATTAACTCCGTCATATTGAAAACTAACTTGTCCACCTGAAACGGAACGAGGTGGTTTTATTTCCAAACTCATTAATTGTTACACAGTGCACAATTTCGATAGGCCACAAACTCACCTGAGTCAGTTTATTTTGGTTGGCATCAACCTTCTCATTAAGTCTCTCAAGTTCCTAGAGAATCTTGGAATGGCTTTCAAGCAGCTTTTGATTGAAGGAGTCCTCAAGTCTCTTCAAGTACCTGTCAATCTGAAACACACGAATCAGCAACTTAGCCGGTAAATAATTAATTACACTTTAAGTATTCGTATATGCGAACCTCGGCTTTGAGGACTTCCCGTGTTTCTTTACCGTCCTCAAGAATAAATTCCTTCGTCTTCTCATCCAGACTGTCGCCACACTCCTGGAAACGCTAGGTTATTTAAAA
>JAQGAC010001340.1:0-14371 GCA_034696585.1 Isotomurus maculatus | reverse complement strand
AATTGACCCCTTCGGGTCGAACCTTATCGACCCCCACCGGTCACAGGGTTCACCGATTGACTCCAAAATTTGATACGTTCTTCCCATGTACACTAAAAGTGTGTGTGTAAATTTTAAACCCGATGCATCAACCCGTTCGTCCGTAATCGCAGACACGACGAACAGACGGACAGACATCAGAACAATCTTATAAGCCTAAATTGACTGGGCTAATGAGAGTTACTTACTAAACCCACTAATTGCAACCAAATCCAAAAGTTAATTTTTTTAACGTATTCGTGTGTTTAAAAATGATTATTCTCAGATGTATCATATTAACGTTTTCCTACACCTATGATAAAATATTTAAATCCTTCCATAGGATTCCACTTCTTCTTGGATTTCTTCGTATCCTTGATTACATCCGTATCTTCTCCAGAATCATCCGACTTTTTGTCGCTTGATCTCTCGAACTTCGAGATCTTATCCTTCTTAGCTTTCTTTTCTGGTTTCTTTTCATGTGATTTTTTACTCTCGGATTTTCGTTTTCGGCTTTCGCGTGAGGTGTTAGGCCTCTGATTGTCATCAGCTGATCCTGCAGCCTAAGCTGCAGGTATCATACTCTGGAATAAGGCTGCAAACGGATTGGTAATCGGACCAACCGGTTGTGCCCTCGAATTTGGATTTCTTTTTGCTTTTGGTCTCTGTACATCGACCTGGGATGATCCCAATGCCTTGGTCTCAACGTTCTCAAATCGTCTGTTAATTTGGTTTATGAAATTATTGACAGCTTTAAGCAAACGGTCAGCACCGTTCACGTGGAATTCTGGATTGAAATCCTGTATCCGACTGGCCATCCTAATGATAGAGAATTTAATTCTTATTAACGGGCTATTCGTCTATTTATTTCTTCTTGTGTACTTAAGTACAAAAATTAAGTTATTGATTACCTTAGAGCTGGTTACTTGAGGGATGATTTCACTTATGAACTTACTAGTTATCTCCTTACTGTCTAAAAGTGAACTAAAAATTATTCCATAGATTGTCGTTATAGTTAGTGACAGAACTGAGTTTCTTGACTTCCCGAAGGAATTGCTAAGATCGGCAAATTCTTTACACGCTCAGTTCTGTCTTTTCTATCAAAATAAAGGTTACCTAATTTTCCGGGGTCTGTTGTGATTTTATCGTGAACATGCACAATGACGTCACGATTAGTGAGGAATGCAACTTCCTTTCTGAATTCCATCTTTTTGATAACATATCTGCAAATTGTGATCAATCCAGGAATGTTATAATAATCAACAATAGAGCGTCATCGACAGTCTCTAGGAATATTTCTACTGATTTCGTATCCCTCCTCCCCACCGGGATGATTGGAAGTGGGCAGGGTTGTCTGGTTATTTTAAAAGTAAGCCAAACTGCGATGACAGTTATGGCATGTGTTCCAAAAAGGCACAATCAATGAAATATGGTTTGCAATCTCGAATACGTGAGGTATGAAAACTAATTCATCCTCTCCCCTCCGCTCTGAAAGATTCAGGTGTTAGGTGCGCACTTGCTAATTTTAGCCCAGGTAATATTGGGCTTATAGGAGTACGTAAGGTGTGCGTCTGTCCGTCATTACGTCCGTCTGGATGTGTCCAGGATTGCTCAAAAACTACTGGAGCTACGAACGTGACATTTTGCAGCATTCTTGCATCAGCGATGTCATTGCATTAATCGGTGTCAAAATTTGTTTGCGATGAGTAAGTCACCTTTTACAAGTGTTTAAGTGCTTAGAAACGAATTTGCATGAATACTTAAATTTGATATAACTATTGACCAGTTGCATCGATCTTTCCGAATTTTAGAAAATTCATCATTGTACACTATTAAAAAGCAAAAGGAAACCATCAGAAGCTGCAACGACCCTAGAAACCCACATTAAGTGTGTTTCGAACGAATGCCATAAAATTTGTTCAGGGCTTAGTTTGACCATTTTTTGTCCGATTAAGTTCAAACTTAGTATCAATCTCCCTTAGTATGGCTTATTGTGTCTATCAAAATTTGAAGGTCTTAGCTGAATGTATATGCTCACTATGACAGATTAAGCCTTAGTGGCAAATTAGACTATTTTCTTCAACTGACATTATCACTCACGAATCTCGTGCATGAGTAGACATTGTATTACCAATGTGCAGATCACATAACATACGTCTCACAACATTAGGTACTTAATCTCTAAAATTAATATTAACGATCGAATTACCGGAATTAGTGTCACTAAGGTGTCTTTTCGAAGACTTTTGGTCCTGAAACTGACTTTTATATGTTCTAAAAATGACTTATTGGGCTTCGAGACTCTGCTTGGTGTAGGTTTTTATTAACAATCTCAGTCGCATTTGAGAAAATGTTATGGTCATTCAAAATAGTTGAGTGCAGGTGAGTCCAAGCTGCTGGGATTACATGAAAAATCTGTGATTTTGTCCCTTGATTTTCGCCACATGGGAAATTTGGCTGAATGAACGTCAACTGATCACCCCTTTACTTACACTTACATCAACTGGTTTCTCAGTTCCTCGTCTGATGAAGTTTGGTTCATGAGGGGCTTGGTGCACGATGGGATGATATCCAATGCAGTTGAATAATTGGGTACAACGCACAAATCAATTGTGCAAGAGTCGTCCAATTGGGCAATTGCTCTAGTTCTGATCTTATCTGTGATTAAGTACATATACAAAAACTGTGTCAGTGCTGAAGACAAATGATGCTATCTTCAGTGCAACATATTTCTTAATTTTGTTTCTTAGGATTAATAACTGACGATTCTCCTGTTTCAGTTTTCTTTCCATTTCTATAAAATCTTGATTAAGATCTTCCCATGAGATAACTGAATGGGGAATGAGTCCTCTTTTACAGTAAGTGTCAACTTTCAGCCAAGTAGTGTGTGATAATGAGGTTACCCACAACTTATCCATAGTGATTATTGCTAGCTTGCTTTCTCTTTCTTCGTTTCCAAGCCACTCTTCAGCTTGTGCTAATCTTTTGAATGAATCCGCTGTTAGGTATTCAAATTTTGTGATTACCGTATCGTTTAAAATTTGTCTCGATTTTACTGTATCTTGGTGATCTGCTTCTTTATTTGGATAACAAAATTCTGTAAATCCGATTCCGATTTCATCACATCATAAACTGAGTGCTCGGTTGCTACCGAACAACACCAGTTTGAGAAATCACCAATAAAGTCGACTCCGCGTTTTGGCGTCTTGGTTAAACGCCAACTAACAGGCAAATTTTGTTGCAAAATTTCCCTACCATCATCCATTATTCCATGGAAAATCTTTTTGAATTGCGACTGGGTCTTTTCATTACCGATTTGGTTAATTCGATTTTTGGGCCTGAATTTCAAAAACGATCGGGATTGCCGATTCATAAAATGTTCCGACTTCAATACGTTCGTAATGAACTCCTTTTGTTAGTTTCACCGGAATGTCAGCCAAAGCCAACCCGATGAGCATTATGATAAATCCGATTTCTATTTTGGTTCACTTTTGACAAATAACTTATAATTGGGTGGTTGATTTCTTTGTGATTACAGTTTTAGTTGTTGCAGCTATGAGCTCTAGATCTCAAGTGGGTTAATAAATAATGTAAACTGATGCTTAAATATAAGATTTTAATGTCATTTCGTGTATTTAATTGCTTTTCTTTTCCTTAATTGATATCCGGGGTGGCTTGGTTCGTCTTCTGCTGCAGCTTCTTGACATTCAGATTCTTCTTCGGTTTCCTGACTGTCGTCACTCTCAATGATTTCCTTATTGTCAACATTGCTTTCCCCATAAAGTTTCATTTTATCCATATGAACTGTGTCACCTGTGATTTTATTCCTTCTTTCTGCTTCGATTCTATAATTCACATCACTCAACTTGGCCACTATAGTAAATGGTCCAAACCAAGGATGGAGGAACTTTTGGCATTTTCCAGCTTTCCTATTGACTTCGTGAATTAACACCTGATCTCCAATTTCATGTCCTTGTTTTCTTTACTTCATCGTACTTTACAGCGCACCTACGCTGCTCTTTCTCTAAATTCTCTTTAGCAATTATTCTTGCTTTCTTTAAGTTTCTAATTGCATCATGGAGTGGCTCATTTCCTTGTCTTTCGTTGGTTATCATTGTCTCACTAGGTAGGGCGACGTCTCGTCCATATCGGAGGTTGAAAGGTGTTTCTTTGGTTCCTTTGTGTATAATTGTAATAATTGCGAAAACTATGTCATTTAACATCACATTCCAATCTGATTGATCTGAACTTACATACATTGATATTGATGCATTTATTTTTCCATGAACTCTTTCTACTGCGCCGTTCGCATTCGGTCTGTATGCAGTAGCGGTTCTGTGCACATCCCATTGCTTTACTTATTTCATCAAATACTTGTCCAGTGAATACCGTTCCTTGGTCACTGATTGTCTCTCTTGGGCTTCCATGCTTTATTATTATTTTATTTACCAAAACTCTCGCGACGCTATTTGCATCCCCGGCCGACATCGGACTTGCTTCAAAGTACCTCGTAAGGTAGTCTATATCTGTGATTATGCATATCTCTCCTCGAGTACTCGTTGGGAATGGTCCCATTATGTCAATTCCTATTTTAGCGAATCCTTATGTTGGAATACGCGCTAATTGCATCCTACCTGCCGGGCCCTGGCGTGGGATTTTGCGTGTCTGGGATTCTTTGCATGATTTTACATACTTATATATGCCTTTGCGGAAGTTGTCCCAATAATACCTACGTAGTATTGTATCTAAGGTCTTTGAATATCCCCTATGAGATACCGTAGGATCATCATGTGATTCCTGAATTATTCCTTCTCTGATTTGTGCAGGAATAACCAACATGTTTTTCCTACCTTTTCCTTAATTCTTTCGAAACAAAATTCCGTTATTAAGATGGTATCTTATTTCCCATAATTTTGCTCTTTCTGAGTCGTTCTAATCCGTAGTTATGCTTTTTATGTACTTGTCTGTTGCTTGCATCATTCCGATACTTTCTACTCCAATTCTGTAACTGCGTAAATCTGTCATGTCAATTGATTTCTCCTTCTCACTTTATATCGGAAGTCTCGAAAGACAATCCGGGACTTTGTGTTTTGCTCCACTTTTGTAATGAATTGTGGCGTGTGTGTGGCAATTGTACTAAGTTAAATGGCGTGAGCTCATTAATTTCTGGACAATTTTGGAGACAGTTCTGTCTTTGTATTAAGTTGATGACATAATGAATGGTGATCTACGATTATTTTAAAATGTTCCATCCCGTTAAGGTAGCACATAAGCTTCCTCACGGTATGAACAATGGCCAATAATTCAAATTCTGTAGTTGTCCATTTTTTCTGCTTTCTCTAATGATCGGCTCAGAAAAGCACAAGGTATTTCCACTGAGTCTACGACTTGTGTCAGGCTTGCGCCTTATCCGTCTGTTGATGCATCTGTGTGTAATAAAGTCTCTCTTCCACTCTTGAAAATTGTTAAAATATTCGGGCTCAATAAGCCCTTTTTGATTGTCTCAAATGCTTTCTCTTGTTCATTAACCCACTGGATTTGTGTTTCAATGGATAGTAGTGTATTCATATGTTCAATTTTTGTGAATAGTCAGATAAAAATTCCCTGTTGTATTCACACATTCCTAAGAATGACTGTAATTGTTTAAGTGTCCTTTGTCTTAGTGTTTCTTGAACTACCTTTGTGTTTTCGGTGTTTACTTTCACTCCTGAGTTCACAATAAATCCAAGCACCTCAATCTCAGGAAATAAGAACTTGCATTTGTTAGGTTTCAACATAAGATTTTGTAATCTCCACCTTTCAAACACTTTTTCGTTTCATCTTGTTTCTCATCTATTTCGCTTCCGTTGATTTTTATGTCATCAATATATGATTGGTATACATCCATTGACCTTGAAAAATGAATTGGTGCATTATTCAAGCCGAATGGTGTCACCTTAAATTGATACGCACCATCCTGAGTAACGGAACACAGTGTCACTGTCACTGAACAGTCTTTTCTTTGTCCTCATCTCTTATTGCACACTGCCAGTAACCTGCGCTTAAGTCACAAGTACTAAACAGCTTTGCTCCGCTTAGATTGTCAATTACCTGTTCTATTAAGGGTAATAGTTATGTCTCTCTGTTAACGAATCCATTAACTTTTCTGTAATCCACACAAAAGCGAGACCCAGGGTGACCTGGATTGTCTCCTTTCTTCCTGGCCAGTACTACTGGACTTGACCAGGGACTCGCTTTTGTTTCTATTATGTCTGTTCCAAGCATGTCTTGTACTTTTTCATTGATGTATTTTTTCTGGGCTTCCGACACTCCATAAGGTCTCGAGCTTGTTGGTATGGCATCTCCAGTTTCAATCTTATATGGCAGTGTTGTGCATTTCCATATTACTTTTGGATTCCAAGAAAAAATATCTTCGAATTCTTTAATTTAATTAACCAGCTTTGTCCTTGCCTCGTGTGGCAGATTTGGATCAACGTCAATTAGGCTTTCATAAAATATGTTTTCTTGATCCTTCAGTAGGAATGTTGAACAAATTCCACACTCCCCTTTTTCTTTATGCATCTCGTGGACAGGAAATCCTGCCCCGAATACCATATTTCTATTTACTTTGATTTCTTCATAACTCGGATTAGTACCAATGATACAATTCGTTGATTAACTAACCAACATATCATTGTACAATAATTTGTGAACCGATAGCACTTTCGGCTTCGGCATGACTAATGCTATTTGGAATAGTGTCATGTCGGATTTAACATACACTGCACATTGTGATCTAGCTGGTATGATTGTATCCTCTTTAAGTCTCAATTTGATGGTTTTCACATTCTCGTTCTTCGTCATTTTGCTCTTTTCGTTTGTCTCTTGGGTTGGTTGGGTTAATGTAAGTGCTGCTGTTTGGGTTTCATTTTTTGGTATTCAGTTCCAAAAATTAATTTCTGATAAAGTATCGCATGGGCAATCTGGCAAGACCAACATGTTATGATCTACAATTAGATTTCCTAATTCTAATGAAACGAATCCTGAATCAGGTGCCTTAATTCCACTAGCTCCAGTTAACCAAATTTTAGAATTCGGTGTTTTATGCAGATTTACTGCATGACTTTCTGATAATAATGAACATCCAGCTCCTGTGTCAATTGTGATTTTTTGCTTATTCAATAATCCTTCTACTGTAATTGGACCTCCAGCTGCATACACATTAAATGGGAGTTGAATGACATAAAGGTAATTTTGCGAATTCACATTCGCCCCGCACCCTTGTTTCCCTGACGCACTTTGAGTGGTTGTGGTGTATTTGGATGACTCTCGCAATGCAGCTTGCTAATGCGTTGGTCCACTTTAAAACTATGTCTGAGATAATAAAATGTCTGAGATATTAATTCATATTCAGGATCTAAGTTGCGTTATCTTCGTGAGCCTTTTCTGCCATCACTCATGGTTTACTGTGTAACATGATCTCACTCGCATGACTTCGTACGTTTTGTTTTCTCACTTTGGCCGAGCCAAGTACACCATCTCCACCACTGTTAACAATATCGGTCTGCTTTGTTGTCAGTTTGAACGACAAACTTCGCTCCTCCCAAAAATTCACAGAATTTCCTGTACGCCCATATGATTGCAAAGATTTCCTTTCCGTAGATGTGAGCATGACGCTCCGACTGCTTATGCAACTTACTCGCGAAAAAAATTGTCCGGTCACATTCCGGAGTAACTTGAAGTAAAAACAGCTCCCCGTCCAATTTTCGTTGCATCACAGCAAAGTTTAACGTTTGGTGTAGTCGATTCAAACAAGAACTACATCTTCGCAAATCTTCGGTTTTAATTCCTGAAAGCAATTTTGACGTTCTTCGTTCCAAATAAATGGTTCTTCTTTTCGTAAAAATTGATATTGAGGTGCAGCTACAGTCATCATATCTGCTAAAAAAGCTGAATACCACTGGCATAATCAAATAAAGTGCATTTTGTCCGACGTCTTTGGAAATTCCGTGGTCGCTCTGAGAGTCTCTGGATTTTTTCTCATTCCATTCTCTCCAAAGACCCAAATGGGTTCAAGTGTCCAAGTGTCCCAAAAACTCGACTTCTCGTCTCGCAAACACTTACTTGTCCATACTGATGGTCAGAACCGCTTCTCGTAACTCCTCCACGAGTCTGTCTTCCCATACCGTCCATCTTCTCTTGCTACTTGCAAGGTGTCTGTATTATGAGTCTTCCAAGACATTTTGGCCTTGGAAGACTCATCAAGCAGCAGATTATACTTTATTAAAGGTTGCATGAAGGAGAGAGGGTTGTTGCACTTGCAGCTACGATGCTGTGGAGGTGTGCAATAACCCAGTCTCCTGGAGATGCAATCGAGAGTGTAGTTTTGGCAGGTGTGTGAGGAGGATGCCTCACACACAACTTCTTGTGTAACAATAAATAAATGTAATTATTGGCAGTCTCAACTTGCCCTCCTTTATACATCATTCTTTACCCATCGCAACTCAACTTTAGTCTTATCAAACTAACTATCTCCATCTCCCTCTCAATGATATCTTCACTTTTCGTACTGAAATATTTTCATAAGCTTTTCTACCCGTTTTGTGATACTTTCTTCCGTTTCCTCAAGTTTCTTATAATCTCCCTAATCTTAAACTTCTCCTTGATTGGTTTCCCAAATCCAAAGATTCTTCGGCTTTATCGAATGATAATGTCACTCTTTTGATAAAATCCGCTCCAATAAATCATGGTAAAATCAATTTATCCACAACGCAAAATTCATGACTAATATTTCTCTCTCCCATCTTCAGCCGTAGCGTAATTAAACCAACGACAGAAAATTTTTTGAACCAACTAAATGTTTGTCACCACTTTTCTCAAATTTAGGATCGAGTGATTTCGCAATTTCAACAAGTCATTGTCGACTAACGAATAAATTGATACTGTATCCAGAACTGCACGGATTTTTGTATTATTTGACTCGACTCTTATAATATGTACCCCTTATTCGTCACAAAATTGAATCTTCGGGAAGAAACTCAAAGGGGTGTCGGAGTCTTCCCGACTGAGTTCTTGAACAGTTTCTTTGAACCCTCGTCCAAGTAAAGTATTCCGTTCTTCATTACCCCAGCTACTTGAATTCCAAGAGCTGCTCCCAATTTCTTGTAGCATTTGTCTGTCGAGTTTCCATTTTTCCCACATTCCATACACCTCAGATCATTTTCATTTTGATTGGTGCTTCGATTGTCGTGTCTCTCGCTACGCTGATCGTATTTCCCTCCACGCTGATATCCTCCACTATTTCCTGAAAACGTTAAGGCCTGTTGGTCCTTCTTTGATTCAGATTTCTGATTGTTGTACTTCTGTTTGTACTTAAATTTCTCGTGCTTTGTAGCAAAGTCGGCTTGACTATAAGGCTGCTTGTGTTGTTGGTTCTGTCGAAAGCCTTTTTCTGGCTGTTGAAATTCTGGCTAGATTCTGCTACTGATTGAACAACCTAACCTGAATGGTGGAATTTTCCGCCCGTTCGCAGATTCAACCTCCATACTTCCGTATGCAGATTTAACTGCGGTTAGAAGTTCATTAATGGAGTTAAATCTACTTCCCGCGAGGGCTTTCGTCATCTTCAGATGCTCGACTCTAAGGACAATTTGATCACCTGTTGCCGTTGGATCACATTGTTTTGCAAACTTCCAAGTGTCATAGAGGAATGTTTCAGTTGATTGATGCTCTTTCTGGTGTAAATCCAGCAAGTATTTCTCCCGCTTAGCTTTATTTTCAAACGAGTCGTAGTAATTGACAAAAGTGGTTTTCACATCAGCCCAAGTTGTCATGGCTTTGCGGTGAATGTCAAACCATGACTTCATTTCGTACGGCAGTAGTCCCTTAAAAACACTAAAAAACTCTGAATCCTTATATTGGTTGAGTTAGAAGTATCGCTCCACCTCCATAAGATATTCTCCCTGTGTAATCTTCTTTGGACCCAACACAGGTTTAGCAAAATCTTTGTTGTTGACGTTGAAATTTTCAGCGTTCCGGCAAATGCTTTGGCAAATGTGTCTGCTGTCATCTGTGCAGCTTTGAGAGCAGCAAACTCCTTCTCCGCTGCTATTACACCCTGCTGTATTCCCCCACAGTTTGATTCCACATCGTTGACCTACGTCGTAAACTTTGCAATATGATTATATCTCAACTGCAATTCCTAACAAATTGCACTTCAAGGTCCTTCATATACATCTCCGCAATTTTCTTCATTTGGTCTTGCGACTTGTTGATCAATTGTTAACCAAAACCTTATAATTCCGTAAACAACAAGGAACTCCTTGGATCGCCTTCAAGTCCTGTTGACTCGCACCACACGCACTTGTCGTCACTCTTCTTATATAAGATACTTTTAAATCTGGTGTAAATCATGACGCTCTTATGGCTTTTCCTATTATTTGAAAACTAATGTCAATTTAATGACTTCGAAACTAATTTGATTCCCTTACTGCCTGTTTTCCCTGGACTTTTTGGAAAATTACTGAAAATTACTGAATTGTTGAGTTAATAATTTAAATTTTGAATATATATGAAATTAAACAACTAAATAAACTGAATTTCTGAAAAAGTAGAATTTAAACAAAGTAATTAATTAAAAATCTGGTAAGTTAAACCTGGTAATTTCAGTTGTGCACACCTCTGGCTTAATTGTGTTGGGTGTAGATGGTTATACACACCTCTGGTTTAATTGTGTTGGGTGTAGATGGTTATGCCCACCTCTGGTTTAATTGTGTTGGGTGTAGATGGTTATGCCCACCTCTGGTTTAATTGTGTTATGTGTAGATGGTTATGCCCACCTTTGGTTTAATTGTGTTGGGTGTAGATGGTTATGCCCACCACTGGTTGGATATGCTTGGGTGTAGATGAGTATGCACACGTCTGCTTTAAAAGTCTTGGGTGTATACGACAATGCACATCCCTGGAAAAATGGTCTTGGGTGTCGAAGGCTATGCACATCCCTGGCATGAGTCACCAAATGTTAGTTTGCAGCCAAAATATTATCCTATTGAGTCAATGAGCGAACCCCCTTGGTTATAGATTCGCATGACTCATCCGCGCGTCCGCATGTGAGACCTGTATGTCAGGGTTGGAATCTTTGTGAAGGGAGCTTTGTTTTTGCTCAAAAGTTGAGTGTGAGCAAAGCCGTAAACTTTTATTTCTGCAGCTCACATTTTTTCCTCACGTGGGTTTCTCTCTCAGCACTCCCCTCTTCACTCGCTCGGTTTTTTCCAAGTTTTTATTCAATTATTTCAGCAGAACAATGTGATAAAAATTTCTGAAACTTTATAATATAACTGTTGAGGTAACACTCAACAAATATTATAAATTTCAAACATCAAGTCTGAGACAAAAAAAATCTTTCCAGGGATTGAACTACAGGCCAGTCGTATAGCAGGTAAACGCTCTACTGACTGCGCTATCGGGGCAATCAAACATGACACTCAAATAACCAACCATACCAAAAATGCCAATCCACAACTAAGGGGGTTCGCTCATTGACTCAATAGTATAATATCTATTTAAACGTGTTGCATTCTTGCAAAGCTAATTCATACCGGCTCGAATTGCCTTGTGGTATCATGCAAAAAGATGAACATGAACCCGCCTTTGTCTTGCCAGCTTGTCTTTCTCGAAAAATGATGCACTAAATTCTCCCCTTTGAAATTCCCATTAGGTCAAAATCAATAACTTCCACTAAATTCAGCTCAAAATCTATACTTGTCGGCTATAAATAATTGGCTAATATAAGTTGTATGCATCAAGAAATGAATAATTATCACATGAACATGCGATATGGGAATGTAAAAGACAAGATCAGACTCAAGGTAACCTTCGATAGATTAAACGACCAGGCAACCAGAGTCAATGTCAAGCGACTCTGGTTGTGCCGGTTATAGATTTTTAGGAAAGCTAGGCCTATCCTAACGCGTTACACTCCCACAGCAAAGCTGGAAATAGCTCATTCGCCGAAGATGTGTATACAAAGCAGCTAAGCAGGGAATAGGTATTTACAGAACATTAGTAGGTATAGGCGAGCAGGGACGATGAGGTTAACTGGGGATGAACGCACTGGCTTACTACTAGTGGAGTAAGTTACAGTGTAAACGTACGAAACCAATATTCGATTACTGTTAGTAAGAGGGAACGGTACTGGAAGGAGATACTGGTGCCGACGAGTATTCCTTAAGAAATGAGATTAACATTGAAGGGTATGGGCTTCTAATGTAATTCATTGAAAGGCTCATTCATTGAGCGAAAGCAGATAAGCTAATCTACTGATAAGGTAATCCCTAACCATTCATCTTTAAGTCCTATGCCCTAACATGGATAGTCCCGGGTTTCGGCACCATGTAACAACTATGGAGGATCTGTAGTATGGCGAAGCGTAAAAAAGAAACGAACAGTCCGAGGTACGATATCGGGACCCCCTAATATCCGGTTAGGTGCTGTACCAACTGAGCTAACTGTTGTCTTATGACAAACCCTACTACCATCATTCCTGTCGTTTGCCATGGCTCACGGGTACTACCGTAATTTCCAATCTCACCCGAATCTTCCCGTGTTGTCCACTATGAAGGTAAGCTGTTTATAAATCACCCATCCATACCCCCTTGTGACAACTCTTAGGCAGGGGTGCATACTTGCTTATTTGTATACTCAACAATCATATCATAATTGTATGTTATTTTAGCGCATAAATAGTACCTACATTTATATATAATACTTAAGTCAGCATTAGCCTATCCATAAATAACCATATACGTGCGATCTACCAGATGAGCGACTCCAATCGCCAACTGCGTAGTCAAGAGGAGGCATCTTCCCCTCTAGATTTAGATGCTCTTAGAGCTAATAAATTAGGCATCAATCGCATTCGAAAGAATCTCATCCTACCATCTCAACCTGAAGACGTCCACAACTCTCCAGTAGCTCCTGCTATCTCTCGCCCATTTCAGCTCTATATGGCCTAACTCCCCATTATCTAGTAGTATTCTAATATCTCCCGAGCTAACAGGTGGATTTCCCCTAATTTCACAACCCGATCCTTTTGCACGCAGTCCTAAAGTAGTTCGTGGCCCCACTGCTCAACCCGTGGCACAAAATTCCCCGTTCTTCCCTGCTGCCGATCCAGGTGCAGATTTGTCTGAATTACCTAGTGCACTTGAGGATCCAAATTCTATCCACGGCTCTCCTGACCCCCAATCAGGCTCCACTCTCTTTAGTGGCTACACAAACCGCATTTATACCACTAGAAGAACCTGCTTCCCAGCCGTCTGTATTTTCGTTTCCTCCCGATAGTTTTGCTCATCTTTTTTCGAATCCATTTATTCCCACAGCCGTCCCCACAAAAGATACTTCCCTTCACCCTGATTTATCCGACGTCGAAGTTTGAAATGACGGCATCCCTCAGTACGATTACCAATAAGAACAAAACTCCGTAACCCACACACACTTCCCTAAGCAGAGACAATCAAAGAGATGTTGACAGAAGCTAACTTGGAAGATATAAATTGGATTTGCAAAAGTGTACTCTAAATCTGTTATTAACGGGAATACGGAAATTAATTTTTTCATTCAAGTGAATGCAATAACTTCTGGAAAAATGATTGTCTATTACATTGAGTCACCAAATTTCCTATGCACCCTTAGGAAATTTGACTGCTATTTGAGAGTATTGTGAAAAGTGACGAATATCAAATTATCCCAATTTCAGGCACAGGTGCGTAGGAAATTTGTTTGCTAATGAAAATATTTTTAAATGTAAATTTAGTTGGATTTTAAAATAACTGAGGCTGTATGAAATATCGGGGGCTCCGCCCCCGAACCCCCGAAGATTGTAAAATTACTTTCAATGTATTTATATTATTTTACATTGAATATCTAATAAGACAACAGATTTTAAACTTTATTAAGATTTTATGCCTCCAACCAGTGGAAGCAATATATTTTATTTAAGTCCCTTTGTGAGTTGAAGTACAAATAGTTTATTGCATTCACAGTGAAGCGATCCCAAGGACAAATCTATGCTAATGCAGATTACCTATAATAAATAAAGACCACATAATGCATTAAACTAAAGGACAATGGCAATCGTAAAATAGTTTAAACGTAACTGCATTTATTAGTAATATTGATACATAATTTGTCGATATTTTGAAAATGCGAAGCAACAAAAAAGGAGTTCTGATATGTAAATGACATGTTATTAGATGGAAGCCTTAAAAAAAGTTTGTTTTGGGGGGGACCGACCGACGGACAGACAGACAGAATGTATGGCTACATAAGCCGAGACCTAGGATCGAATTTCGATTGTCTCTGCTAAAACTCCGTA
>JAQGAC010001339.1:0-14379 GCA_034696585.1 Isotomurus maculatus | reverse complement strand
TTTTTTACAATCCTGCTCGACAATTGGTCCGGCAACGAATCAAACTCATCATCCTTTACAGGATTATTGGATTCGTGCCTTCCATATCCAAATTCAACTTGAGACCCAAATCCCAAGAAATCAGCAAGCTTGGAATCCATATAGACGACATAAGCGGCAGAGAATATCGTAAATGTTGTTTTGGGGTATCTTTGTTCAGCAACATATGGGGTTGTCATTTCCATTACGCTTTCTCGGAGATATGGTTTATTCGTAAATAGAAATTGAACATTAGCAAGATAATTTTCCACAGGCATGCCAGGCGTTTTCTGCGCTACTAGGTTGTCTATTTTTGTTGGTGATCTTAAAAGCATATGAGACGTTGTAACAGTCTCTTCTTCAACAGGCTCTCCTACTATTTCTCGCAATTCATTATCAGATAGTTGGCTAGCCGGCTTTGCAAGTGTTTTAATCTGTGTGGATGTATACTTGTCTGCGAATGAAATCGACAGTAGCCCGACATAGTATTCTCCACAAGATAAGTCAGTTGGTGTATAGAACGTATTTGTAAATTGTGCTGACGTATTCGAATGATGCAGGTCCATGCATTCATTCGATCGCACACTAACGTAGAAGAAATCTTCATATTCCATCATCCTGCGGCAAATCTGAACTAGCGGGAGTCAGCTCAAAGTTATATATACTCCCTTTGATTTTCTTCCCATGTAAGTCAATCAGCTTGTATGTGACAGGTCTAGTTTTCTGCACCTCATGAATCTTGAAGATCTCAGCACTGAATGTTGGTAAGTACTTTTTGGAGAACACCGTAAGCTCTGTTGCTAGTCTAACATAATCACCAACTTTGAACTCTGGCTTGGGATATTCTGTTCTTATCGCTTTGTCATACAAGTTATGGTATACTTCATCTGAATTGGTTTCATTCACATCGTTTGGTCGAAATCCAGTAGATTTGTTGATATTTGAATTCAGCGAGTTAGCAATCGACGCTAGATGATTTGTCCAGTTCTTTTTTCTCGTATGTGTAATAATCCGAAATATTTTACTTTTTACGTACCTAACGTATATTTCCGCTAGAAACGCTTTCTTTTTGCTATTGGTGTGGTAAATATTAATACCATACTTGTCTAGCACATTTTTTACGGTTTTAGATAAATAGCTAGTATCACGATCCGAAAAGATGCGATATGTAAAGTTAGCAGGGTCACTAAAATGTTGGTCTAATGCTTGAGCCACTGATGCTGCGTCCTTTTTCTTCAACGCAAAAAGAAACAGTTTGCGACTGAAAGCATTCACTAGAACTAATATATAACCAAAGTGACTGTTAGTATACTTTAATGACAAAAGGTCTAACGTGTCTATGACGGAAATTTCGTTGAGGAACGACACTTCTAGTTTTCTGCTGTGGTTTTTACTTCTACGCTTTCCTCTATGAGTCGAATATGTTCTGAGGTCTTGTAAGACTTTTTTCACAAACTTTGTATCTTTAAACTGAGGATTGTGCGACAAAAATGTCCGAATTCCACTATATGACCCTGGTAATGTCGGGTCTAAATAAGCTTCGCGTATATCGGATTCAGTCATGTGAATGTTTTAAACTTTTCTTCGAAAGTCATCCATCCACTTGGATTCGTACAAGAATGTTCCCCGGAGCCTAGAGTCTGTGTCTTTTCAAGTTGCGTTGCGTTCTCAGCTTCAGTTGCTTCTTTCTTCAGTAAACCTTTTTGAACCAGTTCTTGATACACGTCTTCACGAATCACTCGAAGAATTGTCATCGGCTCCTTCGAACTCATCACAGTCAATTTCAAGATTGATTATCTCAGTGTCTAGTAGGTTATTTAACACGATTGTGGATATGTCAACCACGCCTTTTTTGTTCTCAAGTAGAAACTTCCTGCAAGCTTCCAATTTTAAAGATTTTCTCACTTTCACGGTTGCACGATTCCTTTGCAATACAGATCGGTCGTCACCATAAATTGGAAGGTTGAACGCGTTTAACAGCAACTCCACTACTGATGATAGATTAGCAGCTGTTGCGTTCCTTATTTGTTGTGCATACTTTTTTGCGTTTGTGTTTTGTATTGAACGTAGAAAATCGTAGTTTTTTACAATATTGCAGAGACACATTCTAAACTGTAAACACTTTCATGTCTTCATCCATTGGCCAAATGAAGTTTCTGAATCGATATCGATCCGCTATATGGTTTGTAAGATCACACAGAAGGAATCCAAAATTGTTTGTAGCTGCAATATTGTCTAAAGCACGTTTCAAAAGACTCCCGACGCCCATCTGTGTCCCAAGTGTCATCGCCTGACTCACATCGCGTCTGTTCTTGAACAGGATTATTATTTTTGAGTTCAGAGAAACTAATCTAAGTTTTGGTGGAAACAAAGAGTGGACGATGAATACTGGCACAAGCTGTAGGTGGGTCGACTTGTATATAAAAAAAGATTCCACATACGCCGCAAAATCTCTATCGGTCTCGAATAGGATAAGCTGGTCGTCGAATATAATTAAGTGGCTCTGGCCTTCGTTCTTGTCAATCTCAGCATCAATCGCTCTATAATCGTTGACAAACACAACCTCTGGGTCGTCTTTAAACTCGTCGAAGTTTGGCTGGTAATTCTGGTAAAGGTAGACAACGCGACTTATCGGTTGCATAAAAACGACATGTCTCCTACGAATTAGTTCAAGGCAAATTGTACTTTTTCCGCTAGCGGCTGAACCAGAAATGACCATACTCGATCGCACCGGTAGCCTATAGTCAAATGTTTCTTCCATTAGTTAATCTAATCACACAATAACAAATCTGCCTCATAATGTTTATTATTCTTTTGATAGATATCCATATGGCCGTGTGTTTATCTTATCGTCCAATAAGTATCTTGACATGTTTAGTGTTGTAAATCCAACGACACGCCGTGGGATCAGTTGCACGTTGTGTGTTACAGACCGAAGCACATAATCGGTGAAATACCGAACACCATCTTGTACAAGAACCAGAAGGTAGTACCAGTAGTTCAACCGTTTTAAGTTTGCACTCCTTAGCCCCGAATTTCTGTTTTCGCAACACGAACAAGGGTATTGCTCACATCTACATTTCCGAAGAATTAAGTAGCACTTGGGACGAAGACAGACTACTGATTGGATATCAGTATCTAACACTTTCCATGCGCCAGGCTTGTTTTGGTTTATAGTGGAATGCAAAGGATTAGACTGGTCTAATTTACTGAAGTCATATTCCTTTTTGTTCTTTTCAAAATAAACTTCCATGCGACCTTGCGGATCGGGTACAGTTGCTAAATATCCGTCTGTATCACAATAAATCACCTCGGAGTTTGGAAAGCTTAACTGTAGGTCTCTAAAGTTCTGATAAAGCTTTAACTTGCTGTTAGCATAGATGCATACGGCACTTAAGAGGCATCCCGTATGTGAAACTATTTGACGCTTCATTTGAAAGAGAACGACATTATCCGATATCGGATAGAAAGAATCGAAACCCCCTTTCTTCATCAGCTTTAGTGAATGTGACGACGATACACTCAAGACATAATTATACATCCGCTGAGTGTTACTTGCTAATTTGCCAACCAACGAATTGGCCATTGTCTTTAAGAAGAGGCTGAGGACATCATCTCCTCGGGTGGTTGCTTCTTGCCTTAGATTTAGAACTTTCGACATGTAAGGAGCAATGAAGTCAGTTTCTGTAAACTCCAAAATTTCGTCGATTTCGTGCAATTTGACTCCACGTTCAAGCCAGTATTTTAAAGTTCTGGAGTGCACTGTAACCCATTTGGGTTTTAGATCAAGTATTAACATTTCACGACTGGTCTCAGAAAATATAGAACTGAGGCTATGAAAAAGAGTTCGCTGCGATTCGTCCATCTCGTCTGCACAAACACGGCGCTTCCCATAGAGCAATGGCAATGATGCTTGCTCCTGATGATAGATTTCAGGTACGCTCACATACACTCGGAGAAGGTATCCCTTGTATTCGTTGCAAAGCATTTCCCGTTTAAACTCTGCCACCTCTTCTCGGGATAAAAACCGCATATCTTTGCTACCAACCTTCTGCAGGCATTCGTAACCATAACAGGACGAAATGTCCAAGTTAAGAATATGTCTTCTTTCAGATACGTTCCCATCAAAATTCCCTGCGATTTCGGAGTTGCTTGTGGCTAGACGTATGTTGGAAGTCAAAAGACCACCGTGTACGCCAGATGCAATAAAGCGAAGCATTCGAGCATCCGGAATCAGCGACCATGTATCTTTGCGTAGCGAAGATGCAAAAGCATCAAAGTTGTAGGAGTGAATTGTCACGGAATGGAAAGGAAACAAAGAAAATTCCCGTTGCAGAAAGTTGCTCAGGTTTACAGCAACATCACACAACAAGAAAACTCTCGACCTACTGTACTCACGAAGAAAAGTACGAAAGTCTCTTTTTGCTAGTCTTTTAAAAGCAGAGCAAGCTAAAACATATTCGTCATTACTAATAGTCTTGTCAGAATAAATGTCGTTGAACAACTCTCTTTTAGGGAGATATGTTTGGTCTAAACAAGATTTGTCTCTCATCCAATTGTATGGAAGTGTATTAATGTTCATAAAGAAATTGGAACAGTTAGATGCAAAAAGTGGAAACGCATCTTCAGTTAATTTAAAACTTTTTGACTGCCTATTTATTATCTCTTCAAATGGAAAATCCAGAAACATTTTAAAATCGATAAAAGTAACTTGGTTTATAATAAGTGCTAACACATTTTCTGGGTTTTTACACACAAGCCGAACGTTCTTGATTAAACTATGCTTAAGCGACTTAACAATAAAATGATGTTCGAGTCTGCTTGTATCGTACCCAATACAGCATACCGCCTTCTGTACTAACTGCAGGTTACAGTTGTTGCAAATTATGTGGTTCGCCATGTATGAATTACTGTTGTTCAAGTATTCAAGCGGGACACTGTGGCTGTGGTGACGAACAGGATGAGACTTTTCAAACGGGTCGTAGCAAATTGGACACTCACGAATGCTACCAAGTTCACTTTGGAATTGAAGTGTGTCAATGAGTGGCTCCGCATTTAGCCTAAGGTCTTGCTTGTACTTATTGCTAAGGTCTAATATTGTTTTTAGGAACGTTTCCATTACATTCTCACCGTCATAATACGATTCATACATTTTTTTTCTTGTTGGACCTACAACAATTATACAGTAACTAGCAGCTTCTAAATTGGCAGCAGATTTTGAATACTTTAGTGTCTCATTTGAATCGTCTATGTCTTTAACTGGTATGCAATATGTATTAATTCTGTAAAATATTAAATATGCCACAGGTATTTTCATGTAGTGTTTCCTAAACACAAACTCTGGAGTTTTTGGAAACCTAAACACTTGATTACCCTCAACAGCACATGACTGCAAATGCACAGACAACGAGACCTTTAACGGCTTTAAGCACAAGCGGCAGATATCTTTAATGTTCCCGCACGATGTTCCTATAAGGCCACGGATATTTCTAACTAATACATAATGGCTAACCTCTTTTCCATCTTTTGTTCCAGTTAATAGTAATAGATCTACGTGTCTCTCACGCTTTCGGCTAACGGGCTTCAAGACTATGAAACGGCCAGCATCAAACTTTAATACAAGAACCGAGCAGTCATTTGCAGATTCAAATTCTTTTATATCGTCTAACGTGCGACAGAGTAAAGCCTTTAATGTGGATTTCAACGTCATCAGTATATGATTGTAATTCCGAGGGTTTTCAACATATCGCTTGTATCGTCTGCGCATGTTACTTGACATGTCACGATAAGATTTGCAGGAAGGAAAAAGCAAATGTACGATTTGAGGCTCGTATAATCCAGCCACTATTGAAAGCTTAAAGCAGTCGCTATTAGTTTTGATGTTAAAACAATACCTTTGGTACTTTTGTAGCGATTTGGGATACGGAATATATTGTCTAGGTTTAAATGGAGCGTATTTTGAGATGCGCAGTTCACATCTCTGTATAGACGAAAGTATCCAGCCAGAACCGGATGTATTACTAGAGTATTCTAAACCAGTTTGGAGATATTGGACTGCGTTTTGTAAATTTCCAAATATAGAAGTCCCACTTGAATATATCATCGCAGGGGAATAAAACGTTCTTGGTCGTTTAAGCTGAAGTTCATAATTTTCCAATATCGTATCGAAGTAAACTGCACATTTGAAATTTCCGTACACAGATAAAAGATGCGTGAGAATACTTGTAGCATCCTGATAAATACGCTCTAATCCATCACTGAACGTGTCTACAATTTCTTCATATTTGTGTTCCAGCATAAGTAAGCTTCCAGCATGGTGAACTGATTTATGTTTTAGTGTATCCGTGTTAAGCAGGTGAAGGTCCAGAGTCGTAGCTTCGGTCAACCCGTGCCCAATAATGTCACCTTGCAAATTGCAAGAGTGTCTGGCAAGTCTCGCGTAGTACTTTGAACAATGTAAACACATGTGCTGAGCTCCATGTTCCTGCCATTGAATATATTTCTTGTAACTTTGGCCACAGGATTTAAATTGGCATTCGAAGACCCTCTCAACTCGCTTCTTTCCGGCTTCACATAAAAACTTTACTACGGGCGAATATGAATTCATCACAATGGGGGTCCAGTTGTTATTCGATTAACTAGTGGACCAACAGTGACCACTTGTTCACCCGAGCCTTTGGTTTTTATCGTCTCCATCTCTAAAATGAAACTATCACAAAATCTACACTGTATGCGCATTTTCTGATATAGCAATGTTTCTGTCTGCCCGTATGTGCTGTGATGTACATTATCTTTTGTAAATACTCCACATACTCTACACTCAGTTAGGATGGTTGGGAGGTATACGCGTAAAATACCATCTTGAACCTTTTGGGCAGAGTCGTAAGTCATATAATGACAATGTTCTACGCTTCGTCTCCCATCGAGTTCTCTCACTTCACTCATATTTTACTCGTGTTGCTGCTCTGAGTCGGTTTCTATACTAGATGAATGATCCTGACTACCTCCGTCAGTTGTATGTTCGTCGTCGCTGTTTTCACTGAAGTCTGTGTCAGACCCTGACGACGCTGAGCCCATAACAATTACTACAGGACGGCTCAATGAGATGGGAAAGCTTATTGTCGTAAACAAGTTCAACAATTCAAACGAATCAATTCGCTTGGAGAGTTCGTAATCTGAGCACGGAGAGCTCAGTGCAACCATATGTGGATGGTTAGCAAACCGGTCTCTGCATTGAAGCACAGATACACAAACACGGTGATATTTTAATAATTGGTATGTTAGAATGAGGTCACATGCACAGCCCTTCCTGCTGCAGACATTTCGTTCCAACGACGTGTTTCCCGACATAGGATATCTCTTATCATAAAGAGTATCTGTCCCATAAGTGTATATAAAATTGTTTTCTTTTTGCTCGGAGAATGGGAAGGACACGGTTTCTCAACTAAGAAATTGTATGATGTGTTGTATAAGACACTTATTTCACTTAAGAGCTGGTGGCGAATCGAGTACAAGGAAGTGATGACGGTAAAATATTCTGGCTTTTGGGTATTCTTCACTCTCTGTATTACACCATAATATCCAGATGAATAAGAGTTCATATCATACAACTCTGGGTCCACGATAACATCAAACAGTAACTCAATGTTACGATATATTTCAATCAATGTCCACGCAGTTAACTCGTATACTCGATTCTTGAGGACTGGGAGTAAGCTATAATGAAAACGAACGTTGTTTCTCACAGGGAACAACAAGTATCTGGAGGAATCTATACTAATAATTCGTTTAAGCTGATCTAATCGAACTAGCAGCTTTTCTCTGGGGTTTAATTGGTACTCCATTTGTCTGCGTAAATAAGATCAAATATACCCAGGCGACGAGCTTCTGCCTTCTCTTCCTCGAGACCACGCAAGAAGTAAGAGTCACTGAATCGAGAGTTGCTTATTTTAGAATCACAAATGATGAGGTCACTGAGTTTCCTTACTCTTGAGAGCTGGGTATATGATTGTCCGGGATATATCTCTCTTTTGTCGAGGTATATTTTAACTTTGTCTAAAGTCTTCCCTTGAATTTTGTAAATGGTAGAACTATAGTATAAGCTTATTGGGAACTGGCTAATGGAGTATTTATTTTTATTCTTGTCTATGATATTGTCAGTAAACCTAAAAATTGGCACACGGCCGTCCTCGACACCGTTGATATAATGTCCAGCAAATTTTACGAACAATACGCTTGGAACTGAACTGTTTTTCTCAAAACGCACTGCATCCAGAACACCTTGGCTACCATTTACAAGTCCCAATCGCACACTGAAGTTGATATTTAACACCACAGGTGCGCCAACAGCTAAATATAGAGTACAATCTCTTATCACATCCGCAGGTGCGTCTGTTTCTGGTGGAATAGTCAATATTGTATCAAACTTTGCTTTCAGACTAGCGTTGTTGTAATCATTCACTGTTTTATTTCGTGGGCATACTAGTATCGTATCGTCAAACTGGGCTAACTCACGTTCAGGGAGTGTGTGCTCAAGTCTTGAACGCAGAAGTTCAAGTTGTTCGTGTGAAACTTCTTTTGATCTCACGCACCTCAATAGCGTGAGAAACTGTTTATCTTCATTCTGTCTTGTAGAACCATGGAAGTAAAAGATTTTTTGGTTCGCACGAAATAACTCAAGCCCTCTTTGTGCAAATGTTCCTTCCTCTGTGTCGTCAGAGTCTGAGATTAGAGTCGTTCCTATTGAGCGGACCTGAAATACGTCCCCCGTATAAACGACTGTCGTGTTTCCAAAAGGACGATTGTCTCTTTTAATAGTTCGTAGAACAAAATCTATGTAAGCCACGCACGATGAAGTGACCTGACTGTACTCGTCGATGAAAATAAACTTTGCGTGCTTTAGTTCCTCTCTAGCTACTCCTTCAGCAATAAATCTGGTTTTATATAAAGAAAACCAAGATTGCCCACCCTGCTTTCTAGAAATTCCCAAAACGGAGTGCAGTGTTTTATAGTTGTACTCAAAAGAGAGACTTCCACACACAGTCGCAAATATACAATTTATATTATTTGCGTGCAAAATATGACGGACTTGCTGTAACACTAAACTTTTGCCTCCGCCTGCCTCTCCGCTTAACTGAATGTTATATGCGATATCTTCTCCAACGAGGCAATCTGCGACAATATCGTCAAATAACCGGAGAACCTTCCTTTGAACTTCAGTCCACTTCACGTTCAATATTGGCCAAGGGGTAAAGTGAGGCAGCTGTTTCTGTTTGTAATTCTTCAAATGTCTTCTGTAATCTGTTAAGTGCTGCAGGTATGGTGCAGTTGCTTGTATCCACGATTCTTCTTCAGATTGTTTCAGCGTGTTCGGCATTCTATAGAGTGCGAATTGAAATGAATCTGCATGTGCGTTTTATACTCCTTAATCGGCAGTAAGGAAGTGAACCAAATTTTAGGAGAAGGTCACCCGACGAGTATAAAAAGGCGAGCATCTTCACACTTTCAATCATTCTAATCCTAGAATCAGTGGCTTCTCCCTCTCATCTTCTGCAGCAGATCAACAGTATTCTCTCTGAATCGATTGGATTTTTAGGAGCAGTTCAACAGCAGTTGTCTGTGTGTCCATTGGATCTTCCGCCCTCGTGGGAAAGTGCTGGGAATTTCTGACAGTATATTCGCACTCTCAATTTCAAGTACTGCAATGTCTCAAACAGGAAAGCGTGTGAGAGTCGACCCTGACTCTGATGACCTTCCACCATGGAGACACGAAGATTTCTTTAAGAATGAAGAAACATTTAAAATTGGGAACTTTCGAGTACGGTGCTTTTTTAACACCGTCCGATTCGCTTGGTACGTGTACATGAAAAAAAAAACTGATGTACAACGACCAATCATCAATGAAGGAGAGTAGCTTCAGTTTTCCCGTGTCTGATATAAAATTCGTGGTTGGGGCTATCCGTACTATCGTACAGGATTTGATGCTCTTATCAACCAAGGCACCACACGAAAGGTGTAAGTATTCGGACAGTGCGGACGGATTTAAAGATATGGCTTTTTGGTCTAAATCCTTCTGCCATAGTTCCCCAAGTGGTGGGATAATTCTGAGGGGCTTCAATGATCAAAGTGGGGCACTCAGTGTCCGAATGCTGTGCCCACGAAACTCCCAGCAGCATCCACAGTGGCTGGGAAATTCCGGCACTATGCCGATTATGCATGCTTTAGAGTTTGCGGAGATACTCTCCTCAATGTATAAGTTTACAGTTCAGTCCGATTCACTTTATCATGCACGTGTGAACGATGCAATTACGGCTGGAGATCTCACTGCGATTACAACTTTTACACGAGATGGGCCAACACCCATGGATTTGTTGCTACTTAACGATAACCTCCCTGAACCGGACTTGGATTTAAGTCCATCATTTACACAAACAGCTACATTTTCATGCGAGGAGGAAGAGCTGGGAGCAAGAAAAGTGGACGACCAGCTCCTCGACCTTGCTTGTACCGCAGACGATATTTCCCGAGCTACACATCATGTGGTAAACGAGTCGTCAGTGTAACATTTGATATTCTTTAGTTGATTAATATGGTGGTGGATTTACAACTTACACAATAATCAGGTCATGAGATACGAGTATGTGATGACAAAGGAAATACATACAAATATGGTTACTCTTAAAATCCCATTCATTTAATGTTTATTTAATATTTCCCATCTCCCAATTAATAATCCTATGTTAAAGAAAAAGTTCAATTCGAACGTCATATTTGCACTCATCGTATGCGAAATTAGAGGTCCTCCATCATCTCAGACATTCCAGTTGCCAGAGTCTGGATTGACCCCAGCAGAGACTGAACCAAACAGTCTCGATCTACAAGCTTTGCCTCGAGATTTTCGACCATCTTGTCAACAACCTCGAGATCGTCATCCCCTTTCCTGAGTGCGTCCTCCGCACTGTGAAGAGACTGCTCCAGATGAAGACACATCTGGCGCTCCGTCTCGAGCTCACCCATCAGGAAGTCTTGATGTTCAACAGCGATGTTGTAGGAATGGAGGAGCCGACCTCGCTCCTCTTTCTCAGTGTTGAGTTCCATCTGCAGTTCCGACACACGAGCTAAGGCTTTCTCTGCTTCTGACTTGAGACTGAGGATCTCGCCCTGTTGAGCGACAACCTCAGACTCCATAATTTCGTTTAAGACTTCGGTGATTGAGGCAAAGGGCGAAGCCACAAAGTGCAGTGGCGACCCTGGAGTCACGGCTTCAAACGACGGGTAATCCATACGACCCAATGTGAGGGTAGATAGGTCAATTGGTGATGATGGACCTCCGATAGGGACAGTTGATGCAGTCGAAAACGTACGTGACTGTGAAAACAGCAAGTTTGATTTTGTTTATAAATACGCTACTCTTATTAATGAACAAACACAAATTAACCATACCATGATGATGAGAGGAGTTGGTTGTTGTGAGTAATTGTAGTCGCACAGGCGTGATGAAATACTACTGCGTTATCTTGTGATAAGAAGCGTCCATTTTATATGAATTGTGCACCTCGATTGTGCGAACGAATGAGTTTCGAAACCCATCGCCTTCGATGTGGTGCGAAATTGTCCAAGGTAAGGCTTTGGATAAGCAACTTTAAAATGCACACGTGCACTCTCTCTGATTAATATGCAGTTGCAAAGTTCAAGCTCCTAGCTAGTGTGGACAGTAAGTATTATGAGACTTTAAAGTAATTTTTGCATTTGTTCAATGGCAGTAAAATCAATTAATACAAGTCCCTAGTGAATCAGGAACACCAGATGCGCCTATACATACGCAGTTAAAAAACCAAAACAAAGTATGAAAAAAATGAATGCAATATGCACAAAACAGGAAGATCACAAAATTGGATTAATGTGCATAATATGTGGGAAGGTTGCCCTTTATTAAGTTTTAATTATATGTTATAGGAAGCATTTCATTATCATGGCATTGTCATGGACGCGAATGAACCAGTAAATCATATTAAAATGTGACACATCATAACTGCATTAAACCTATCCTCAGTTGGAGCATGTAATAAGGTTTGCATTAGGCCGACATTTCTTGCCCTTGATAAGTATATAGAAACAGTCCTCCTCGGTATAGTTGCTGGGATGGTCCAACACCCAGTCTGCCAAATCCATATCAACTTCCTCAATAGACAGCCGCATTGTCATCTTCATTGCGCTGCACACAAGAATAATCCATCTAGTCCGAAGATTCCAGATGAAATCCTGAAAGCATAAATCAACATCATCATCAGCATTTACTTTCTGGTATCAGCACATGTGTAATGAATGTGAATTTGACTTGTGCACTTACTTTACAATCAATGCGATCCCATTCCAATGCTTTCAGCACTCGCCCAGTCTCAGAGATGTGTTGTCCAGCTGCATATTTAAAAAAAAATTATCAAGACCATTTTCATTATTAGATACAAAACGTAATCATTTTCGGACATCAAGTACCCTTTTTAATTGAGGTGACTGACTTATTTCCATCAGAAGGTCGAGCTGTGGTCGAATTGGCAGGAAATCCAGACCAACGGGGCAAGTTAGGACGCCGTGTTCCATGTGTTGCAGGGATGAAGCCAAAGTCTGCCTCAGCGAGTTTCCTCATTTCTGTGTGAATGATAAAAGTGTAGCATCATTACGACCACGTATTACTGTAAGGTATGGAGACTAAATAGTACTTACTGTTATTGCCGAAGAAATCCGGCCTGGCAGTCGTTGTAGTTGTGTTGGTTAATCCTGTCTTATTCATTGATGAAAGAAGACTCCACGCTGTTGTGTATGTTACAGGAACCTGTTCCTCCACTGTTGGACTGAGATGCGTCGTGTCTGTAAAACCAAAAGTACAATCGTATTGCACACATGTTAAATACGAACAATAAAATGAACTTACCATTTTTATTGACGACCTGGTGTGCTGCAGTGAGGGTTGTGTTCTTCACCTTGAACCTTGAAGTAGAGCTTGGAGTGCTAGGAGACACTGTAGTTGTTGTTGCAACCGTGGGAACCGTCGCAGCAATGAAGGTTGTTGTCTCGGCAGTTGTTACGGGAACAGAAGGTAGAGTTGCGATTGGTGTGGATTTAGTAGTGGTGGTGGTGGTGGTAGCAGTTGGAATGTGGGAAGTAGGCACAAGTGAAACAGGCGAAGTTGTTGTCTTGATGGTGGTGGGAAGAGTGGAAGTAGTAGACACAGTGGATGTCGTTGTTCCAAATGTGGTTGTGGATTTGGTAGGGATGGGTGTCGTTGTTGACTTGGTTGGGATTGGTGTTGTTGTTGGTTTTGCTGTGTATGTCGTGGATTTGATGGTAGTGGTCAAAAATTGCGATTTGGCAGCTAAGATATCCCCACGGGTATATATCCGTGCGATGGAATCTGTAAATGCAAAACGACACACATCATCAAATTAGAGTACAATAATATTAAAGTGATTTCCTGTTGTGATTGAGACAGATTTTACAATTACCTTCCACTGTAACAAATCGCTGACAGGCTCTCATTGACCTAAAGGTCAATTTCGTGGCCTTGCTGTCGTATTCCGATGGTGAGACGCACTTCGCACTCGGAGCAAACGGGTCACTTGGGAGCACCCAAATGCACCCTTTTGCTATGCAGGTTGTGCATCTTGGAATGCCCCCGCAGTCCCCACGAACAGAACTGGCGAACCCGAAAACGATGACCACAATTAAGACGTTCATATTGACAGAAATTGACTTTCGTGACTGATGATTAGAATAAGTTTGTTCAAGTGCTTACATGCACAGATGATTTCGGCACGACAGGATGAGCAAAAGTGCATAATGTCAATTGAATGTGCATAATCTGACTTATCAGACTGCTAATTATATTAATCGCATCATACGATCAAAATGGAATGTGAAGTTTAGCAGAAAGACGTGTAAATGAACTCACATGTATTTGCATACAAAGCAAATTGAAACTTTGTTAACTCAGGCTCCTACTTTGGAATTGACTAATGATTGACATATTAATGTTAGAATGAACATACCTTATAATATAACCAAGAGTCAACGCCGAGCTGGCACTTTAAAGATCCCCATTTAAAACACTGAAATTTTCATGCATTTCGGAAAAAAAATCGCATTTTTGTTTCTGGACCTTCCAGTGCAAAATCCTCACGTAGGATTACTCAGACAATGTTGTTCTACCATAAAAAAAATAATGCGCACATAAAAAAAAATTCAGCCAGGGTCATAAAAAATATGACTTTCCCGAAAAAAAATTCCAAAGTCAGCATAATTGCGCAAGTACAGTTGTAAAAATTGTATGCATGATTTGTAGTGTCAAAATGTCAAAAAACACAA
>JAQGAC010001338.1:0-14380 GCA_034696585.1 Isotomurus maculatus | reverse complement strand
GGAATGGAGGCCTTCGAGATTGAATGACACGTGGTCGCTCTTGGAGAATCTGCCTCGGTTGAAACAAGTGGAGGTCAAGGTAGGGATCAACGGGGCCTACACTAACTGTCTGACCTTCCCTCCTTCGCTTGAGAACCTCAGCTTCCTCTCGGCATGTCCTCCACGACCTGCTTTTCCACAAACTTTGAAGTCGTTGACTCTTGGGATCGCTCATGACCTTGGGAATTGTCTGACTTTGCTGAAGACACAATGCGCTAGCCTTGAGACTCTAAGCATCACTTGGTACTGCTGTGAAAGTTTGAAAGCACCGGCCGAAAATATCGACAAATCTCCCGCATTCCCAAGTAAGACACAAGTTCAATGAATATTCGTACAACGGTAGGTCTGCAGTCTCGTTGAATTTTCGTTTCAGATCTGCGGTCTGCGTTCGTTGACCTTCAAATGTCACCTGAAAGAGAAGGACGTGGAATCCTGCGGGGCTGTACTTCTGCGTGGATTCCAAGTGGAGACCCTCCACCTGCATCACTTGGCCCTGCGTTTCAAATTGAAAGGGCAAGATGATCTCAACCTTCCCGTGGTAAGCTCCATCAAACTGAATATTTCATATGTGAATCATAACACATGTTGGTTACTTTACTAACAATAAGTTACCTTCGTTGTCAATCTTATTTTTTAGTTCACTGCCCCATTCCTGAGGGGGCTGTGTGAAGGACCAGTTGGGAATTCCATCTTGATGGTCGACATTCGGAGGGAGTCAGCGACCCCAGATGGATTGCGTTGGTTGGACAGGCTGACGTCGTTGGCGGCTGGGAACGCGAAGAATCGGGAGGAGAAGGAAGGACGCGGCCAGTGGCAGCGACAGTGGAAATTCATCGAGTAGCCGCCGCCACAGACTTCGCGTCAGCTGAGGGGCTGTCCGTGTTGTGTCAATCAAAAATAAGTGCCGTAGAGAAACACAACGTTCGTCTTTTGACTGTTTGTAATAAAGGAGATTGATTTCTGTTGGCAGATTGTCCTGTCTCATTCATAAGCGACAAAGTCAGCGTCATTCAATCACCTCACTGTTTTCCATAATACGTTGGACATTAAACGCTTATTTTCGACTTAATAAACCAATTCCACCAACTTTGTCATTCTCGGCATTCTCATAAACTAAAACAGAATGGTTCCTATTTTCCACATCTCCTGTTTCAATTCAAACCCCTAAGATCTGGGTGACCTTTTCACTTGTACCGTTTAAAATAATTGCCATCGACTAGCTTAATTTTTAATTGAGTTTGGTTAAATGCAGAAGCTTGTCCGTGTGGAGATGAGGTTGCGGGATGGAACAAACATCGGGGTGAGTTGCGACAAACACACTCATGAGTCACGAAACACGTGCTCAACCGCCAATTTTTTGTCTTTCTCGGAGCTTCTGCTACTGCATTAAAGCACTCAGTCGACATTCAATCCGCCTTTACTGCCCTCCTCCACCCCACAAATCGAGCCACACCCCCTCCGCCTTCTTCACAGTGCCCCCGCAACACCCCTTCAACCTTTCTTATCCCTCAGGACCTTCGGTAAGCCCAGCAGGTACGCGTCTTCCTCTCCTCATTGTCATTGTGTTTTGATTCTTGTGTTATGGCTATACGAAATACAAAAGAAATCTTCTCATTCTACTCCCACCTATGTGTGTTTGTGATCTGCAGGAGACGACAAGGAAAATGGTGCGGAACTACAAACGGAAGACGGAGGACCGCTGGACGAAGGAGGACCTTCTCGAAGCCCTCACCGAAATAAAAGAGCGCCAATTGTCTGTTCGCGATGCAGCCGTGAAGTTTAAAATATCCAGAGCCACGTTATACCGTCAGCTGAAGAAGTTCCTGCAATCCGGAGGTCAGTGGGATGTCCTCCAGTTTAACACTTGCGGAGGAAACCCGATTCTGACGCGAATGGAAGAAGTGGTTCTGGAGACGACGGTGATGCAGCTGAAGGAGTGTGGAAACATTGTGACGTCATCAGATATCAAACGAATCTGCTTTGAGTACTGCGACTCCAACTGCATTCCCAACCAGTTTAACGAAGAGAAGCGAATGGCAAGTGACGACTGGTATTATGGATTCATAAAGAGACACCCGCTTGTCAGATTGGAGATATGTGACAAGTCTGGTAACCACCCTTTTATTAATTAACACTTTTATTAATTAACACTTTTATTAATTAACACTTTTATTAATTACCAATACAAATCCCAAGAGATTAAGGTTGTGTTGATTTATGGAACAGGCGAAGGATCGATGGAACTGAGTGACTTGGATGGAAACTCGCAAATTCCCGATCGCCGGAAGATACCGAAGAAGAACACTTCCGGTTCCAAAAAGTCTGGAGATTCATTAAGCTCATTCGTTGTTGGTTCATCTGGACCTGCAGACCCGTCTATGGAAATTAGAGAAGGCTTTCCACTTCAAGTACCCAAATTAGAGAAGGCTGATTTGGAAGAATCGGCCGATAATCTTCAGTGTGTCGAAGTACTTGGGAAACGGAAGTCACGTGGGAGGCCAAGGAAAGATGGCAAAGGGAATAAGAAGACGAAGAAGAATGGAGATGGTGAAACTGAAGATCCGAATTTCATATTACTTGGACAGGTACAAAATATTTGGTTATCTGTACTTTTATAATTACTGGTCACTTAATTAATCTTTTTGATAGCAGAAATTGGACGTTCTTGATGGGACGATTGACGAAAGGGGTGAAGAAACTGAGCCAGAAGACTCAGATGGAGTTGTAGAGAAGAAACTGTTTGGGGAGGAGGAGACGAAGAAGAAGACGTTGGAGGAATGACCTCTGAAGACAACAAACAGGACTTCCAAGACTCCAGTGATCCCTACGACTTCTTCGAAGCAATTTAAGTACATTTTAGTTAACAACACAATCTACCAGCGACTCTTTTATAATTCTGATTGTCACCAAATATAACACAGGTTTTTACTATTAATTTAGAACCTTCAGTTTCTTAGAATCCTTGTCTTTTTTACAGTACTAGTGCATTTGATTGTAATCTTAAGTTCTTAGTTATTAAGCACTTCACTGTCTTCTTGCCTACTAAGCATGTTAAACATTTCAAACTACAAGTTACGTAGGTTTATATTACTAGTGGCAATTTGGAGTTAGTATTATTATTACTATTTATATATCCTTCCAGTTTGGACATTTTATTGCAAGTTTGCAAACACCCAACTTTCTTTTATCGGTGTAAAGATCTTTTATTCAGGAGGGAGTTTTTGTTGGTGAATAAATTCCATCAGGATTCAAGAATAACACGTGACTGGATTGCAAGTTAAATTTATTTCAAATTAAGACTAAGGATGCTAAGGGAAATGTTCAAGTGTACTTTCCAATTTTAATGTTCTGGGGACCAAGAGACTCGTGAACATACGGAAGGACGTCGATGGCCGGGTTCTCCAGGAAAAAGTTCGACGGCTTCAACCAAAACGCAGTCGTCCTGGGGGAAAAAGAAGTTAGTCACACTCCTATCCCAGGAATCGACTTAACAGGCAGAAAAATATGTAAATTGGGTTCTCACTCTGAAGGCATCACAGGCGCGTCTTCCGCACGAGGAATGTGAGTTATTCCGAAGACGTGCCAAATTACAATGTCAGTATTCTCCACAGAAGCAGTTGGATTCGAAGCGACCCACTCGGGCAGTCCGCTGTTGTTCAAATATAATCCCGCAGCGTAGATCTGATCCTCTTCGTATCGCGTCACCCAAAAGTCGAAGTCTGCGAATGCCCCAATCGCGTGCAACGGACTGTCCTTCGTTATAAACGGGTGTGCAGAGCGATGTTCGGGAATCAACTTCCAAGCTCGTCGATTCCCATTTATCGGATGGACATTCCCAGGTTCTCCCAAAATCTTCCAAGTCCGCGCGGTCTCAGCACGCGCATTGGTCCTTGCAGACGCCGCTGTCTTCAACAAAGTCGTCTTTGCGTGGAAACCATTTCCATACGGATTGCTTCTCGTCAAGGAATCTGTGGTTCAAAATTTGTCAGAAGTTTTTTGTTTAGCAATGGACGTAAATTGTAATAATAAAAAATCCGTTTTAAATAAATCATGGATAACCTGAGTGAGGAACGACATCCATAACTGCCGCTGTGTTTTTATTCCCATCAATTTCCGTGTCGATTCGAACACAAAACTGGTGTTGATGGTATTGGGCGTCTGAGCCGGGAGTAATCAAAGTCCCGTGACCTCCTGGCGTCCCTTCAGTCCCCAACATATTCTGCGTCAGAACTCC
This sequence comes from Isotomurus maculatus, assembly GCA_034696585.1. NCBI lineage: Eukaryota > Metazoa > Arthropoda > Collembola > Entomobryomorpha > Isotomidae > Isotomurus > Isotomurus maculatus. Next base: position 10,107 of record JAQGAC010001338.1, on the reverse strand, counting down.
AGTCAACGTCACCTCCACTTTAATCGACGCGTCTTGATGGAACATCCACTTGAACTGATAGTCATAATTCCCTACGCAGGAAATAAAGGTGAAGACAAGCCGTGTTGACCGCGCAGTGACAATCCGTCCGGTCAGCGGGTCCTTCTTTCTCCACAGAATTCCCGCGTCTTCTTCGAAAACACAAATAGTGTTCTTCAGCACGAAAGGATCTCCTTTCATGTTGCTGCTAATAAAGTCCATGAAGAAGACAGATCCTCGACAGACATCGGGACTTCTCAGTTCTGTAGCAGCAATCCCCATTCCCACCCAACCCATGTCGAATGCCTGCAAACCGTGAATTTTTTCTTTCAGCGATGTTCATTTTGTAAGTAGATTTACAGCTAAAATGCAGAAGCAAAGTGATCACCAATTTTCGGTGATAAGGTGGCCTGGGGTCTCCGTAAGGAATAAAAACTTCAGTGAACGACGCTCTGTAAAGAATTGGTCGGAATACACCGTCGTCATTGTATCCCACGTGATGCAGAAACAGTCCTTCCCTTGAGTTGCGTCTAGTTAATCAATCAGTTCTTAATTCTCACTTAATCAGATCTGTGATTATACAGCCAATCTAAATCATGTTCAACTTACCCCAGTCGCATCTTCCATTTCTGCCAAAGAAGGAGATTCCCTTGGATTGTGAAGCTGGGCCCTTTTTCCTGGGCGATTGAAATGGGAGACACGTCTGTTCTGTACCAGCGACCAGACACCGCGGGGTCGTAGTTACTCAGGATCGACGGAACTTCCTCTCTTCGCCTGTCACTCGTGTCGAATCCCGTCTGAATGGGAAGCTCTTCAATCTCCACAACCTTCTTTGCTAAGACATCCACAATGGCCAAGAATCCGAGCGGATGTGCTGCCCCAAAAATAAATTCTCCTCACAATTACTTTCACCAATAGAAGCAACTTATATTCTTGTTTACCGTAGAAATTGTCGTGATCGAAGAATTTCACGAAGAAGTACATCTGGGCCATCCGCTTATTATGATAAGCCGGCTTATCTCCTTTGTACCCATAAATCCTGTAAATTGTCTTGTCATGCAATTAGCTGTTTTCTGCATGAAGCCGAAGATAAAATATAAACCAGTCGCGAACTCTCACCATGGGTCAGGAACTATTAACGACATGTTAGTAAACAGTAAACCGTAGCGGCCAAGCCGGCGCTTTACTTCTAAATCAGCTGTGACAATTTCCTTGACGGAGATTGCTTCATCAGCCGCAGCAGGCGGATCTGTTCCGCGCGGAAGTTGTTTCCATGAAACAATTCTGCCTGCATTTTCTCTGTTCAGTTGGACTACTGCTTCGTATGTAAGTCCGTCTGTGGGATCGAGGAGAATGGTGAAGGACTCCCGGGGAATGGAACCTTCAGGAGGTTCAGAATTGGAGAGGAAGAACGGAAGGAGGCTTTCCTTTTTGGGTTCCCTCAATGTTATCCAGATGAACGTGTAGTCTACTCCAGGATACGCTTCTCTAATTGTCTTAGAGGTCAGAGAAATCTCTCCTGCAGTCAAGGGATCTAAACTGTGCGTGGGGTAAGCCAAGTTTCCAGCTGGAAACATTAAGCTTGCCAGCAAAGCTTCCAGGAAAAAAATTAATGTTTGCATTGTGGGTTGTTGCAACTGAATCCTCGTTGCATTAGATTTTGACTACTTAAGCAACGTTACAGTTATACTGTCGATCCTTAAAATTTTCATGGTTATTGTATTTACTCTAATTGTATTTTCTACAATATGCAATGTCATAAATCTCAATTAATTTATGAGGAGCCTTGTATTTAATTCAACAGTTCAAATGGTTAAAGAACTCATTAATTATAAAAAGCTGAGTTACTAAAAAGTAAACTTAATATCGTAGATCGTTAAATAATTTCAAATCTGCTTTTTAAATATCTACAATCAGCAGTGACAAGCAACTGGTTAAGAAAACTGGGTTAATACTTCTTAAAATCCGGTTTATCCTTTAAATTATAATGTAGTTTGTTTTATTGTCCAAGAATTAATTACAGGTAATAAACTTGCATACCAAGATTTGCAGGAAAGCCTGCAAAAACCGTCACTACGACGTACATTAGTGACAACCGCGCTGAAGCACACGATTTAATGATTTCAAGCAATGAATTTAGTTGCTAAAAATCCAGCCGGGTATAATTTGTCTTTAAATACTTTTAATGCTTTCCAATATGTCACTTTATTTTCCAATGAAAGATTCATACAATAAGTAAAAGTCATGGATGATCTTCGAATCAGTGTTTTTAAACTAATGATTAGTTTTAGGCGTACGCTTCCGTTTCAATCAACTGAGGACCTAGCGATTCATGGACATACGGAAGGACATCAATTGCCGGGTTCTCCAGGAAAAAGTTCGACGGCTTCAACCAAAATCCAGTCGTCCTGGTCATAAATTAGGAAGTTAGCGATTCAGGAATTAATTCAATTAGCACATAAAATATTTAAATCGGATTCTCACTCGGAAGGCATCACAGGAGCGTCTTCTGCTCGAACGATGTGCGTGATTCCTAAGATGTGCCAGATTACAATGTCAGTGTTCTCCACAGAAGCAGTTGGATTCAAAGCGACCCACTCGGGCAACCCGCTGTTGTTCAAATATAATCCCGCGGCGTACAACTGATCCTCTTCGTATCGCGTCACCCAAAAGTCAAAGTCTGCGAATGCCCCAATCGCGTGCAACGGACTGTCTCTCGTAATAAACTGACGAGCAGAGCGATGTTCTGGAATCAACTTCCACGCTCTTCGATTCCCATTTATCGGATGGACATTTCCAGGTTCTCCCAGAATCTTCCAAGTCCGCGCGGTCTCTGCACGCGCATTCGTCCTTGCAGACGACGCTGTCTTCAGTTCAGTCGTCTTTGCGTGGAAAGCATTTCCATACGGATTGCTTCTCGTCAAAGATTCTGTAGTTCAAAATTCGACAAAAAGCTGTGTTAAGTAATCGACGGGTGCTTAATGAAACTCATCTAAGTAAATTATGGCAAACCTGAGTGTGGGACGACATCCACAACAGCCGCTGTGTTCTTATTCCCATCGATTTCCGTGTCAAGTCGAACACAAATGTGATGTTGATGGTACTGCGCATCTGAGCCGGGAGCAATCAAAATCCCGTGACCTCCTGGCGTCCCTTCAGTCCCCAACATATTCTGCGTCAGAGTTCCCGTCAACGTCACCTCCACTTTAATCGACGCGTCTTGATAGAACATCCACTTGTACTGGTAGTCGTAATTAGAATTACACGAAATGAACGTTAAGACGAGCCGCTGTGATCTCGCAGTGACAATCCTCCCGGTCAGCGGGTCCTTCTTCCTCCACAAAATTCCCGCGTCTTCTTCATAAATACAAATCGTGTTCTTCAGCACGTAAGGTTCTCCTTTCATGTTGCTGTTAATAAAGTCTAACGAGTACACCGATCCTCGGCAGACATCAGGACTTCTCAGTTCTGTAGCAGCAGCCCCAATTCCCGACCACCCAATGTCGAATGGCTGAAATTCCCAAAGGATTGCTTCTTGAGCCCAGATTTTATATCATCACTTTTATTTACAAGTAGTTATTCGATTGATCACCATTTTGCGGTGAAACGGAGGCCTAGGGTCTCCGTAAGGGACGTACAGCTCAGAGACCGACGCTCTGTAAAGAATCGGTCGGAATACACCGTCGTCATTGTAGCCCACGTGATGCAGAAACAGTCCTTCCCTGGAGTTACGTCTACAAATCCACAATAGCTTATCAATCACAGGGAAATTAGGCAAAAAAGCTTATCTTTTCTGCTTTCAACCAACCCAACTCGCATCTTCCATTTCTGCCACTGGAGGAGATTTCCTTCAACGCTGAAACTGGGACCGCTTTCCTGCACGATTGAAATTGGAGACACGTCATTTCTGTACCAGCGACCAGATACCTCGGGGTCGTAGTTACTCAGCGTCGAAGGAATTTCTTCGCCTCTTCTGTCACTCGTGTCGAATCCACTTTGAATGGGAAGCTCCTCAATCTCCACAACCTGTTTTGCTAAAGTATCCACAATAGCTAGGAATCCCAAGGGGTGAGCTATTCCAACGGAACAATCAATTTATTTACAACAGATGTTTTCATGCTTGGAAATTTATTTTAAATTACCAAAGAAATTGTCGTGGTCAAAAAACCTGACGCAAAAATAAACCTGTGCCATTCGTCTGTTGCGATAAGCAGGCTTATCTCCTGCATATCCGTATCTCCTATAGGTTATGAATATTTATCTTATCTTAGTTTTTTGTAAATCTTATTGGCTACTCCAAATCTCTTACCAAATGTCGGGATAGACCATCGAAATGTTATTAGAGTGGAAGCCGTAGGCCGCCAGTCGTCGCCTTACATTTGCATCCTCAAAAATTACGTGTTTGAAAGACGCTACTTCACCTGCAGCTTCCGGCGGATCAGTTCCAACGGGAAGTTGTTTCCACGAAATAAGTTGGGCTGTGTAGTCTCCATTAATTTGGACGACTGCTTCGTAAGTAAGTCCGTCTGTGGGATCGAGAAGAATGGTGAAGGATTCCCGAGGAATGTAACCTTCTGGAGGATCCGAATCGGAGAGGAAGAACGGAAGGAGACTTTCTTTTCTCGGTTCCCTCAATGTTATCCAGATGAACAGGTAGTCTACTCCAGGATACGCTTGTCTAATTGTCTTTGAGGTCAGAGAAATCTCCGCTGCTGTCAACGGATCCAAACTGTGCGATTGATAAGCTGAGTTCCCAAATGGGAACGCAGAAATCATCAACAGCACTCCCAACAATCGAACCAACGTCAACATTGTGACAAGTATAGAGTTGCAACGTAGCAGAGAGCTTCAATCAAGTCGCATTTATGCGATTGCAATCGCTCGCTATTTGTGTTTATTAATGCTTGAATTTACTCGTAATAAAATATCTGCGTTCTACTTTTAGTAAATGCTTACGAGGATTGTTTGCAACAGGTCAAATAAGTCATAAATTGAAAACTTTTATACACACGTCACAATTAGCTTCATAAGGAAACTTTTGACTGCATAACTATCGTTAACTTTTGCACATTCCGAAATCTGCAAACATAAATGAGCTGACGTGGTTTAGAAACTCCAATTTTATTGCTTAATTACTATTTACTTAAACCTACTTTGTAGGCTATGCATAATTTTTGTAGCCTTAACGTGCTAACATTTTGATTTTGAAGGAGTAGTTAAACTGTTGGAATAAAAAATTATTCTTACCTAAGTTGATTTGCTGTCCGTATTAGATTAATGATCTTTACACTTAATATACAGTCATGAAATTATAAATAAACTTGAACCGTAATTTTCTTCCCGTATTCGTTATAACACTAAATTGTATAACAATTAAGTTCTTTCAGAAAAATGAAGAAATTAATATATAAAGAAATGCACTAAAAATGCAATAAATACTCGGTGTCAAAAGACGGTTTCTCTCAACGATGCAATCTTGCTTCATGGAAAGTACCGACGAAGCTAACCAAAATGATATACACCCTTAATGAATGGTGGGTAAAATAATCAAATCTGGTATTTAAATGATCTGATTCGTTTAATCTAAATCGAGTGTTAAGGTGAGAGTACAAAGATTAAACTATTTCATGTTATAGAATGCGTACATCTTTTCATTTCTCGTCCACATCAGAATGAACAGCAAAGCGCACATGAAATATGCAGAAATATTTTGAGATGTGTAGAAATTCCTAATGTACAAATACACACACACACAAATCCACAGAGTTTGTCAGAAGCATAATAATTACACAAATCCTAATTGTATGCATTCATTGACTTGCCTTTAATAACATTAACACAGCTTTTAATCCAGTATTAATTCAACCTCATTTAGAATAATCATTTTCAATATTTCAATACTTGTTTGCTTCACATCTCGGGACTGAGTGACTCGTGAACAAACGGAAGGACGTCGATGGCCGGATTCTCAAGGAAAAAGTTGGAAGGTTTCAACCAAAATCCAGTCGTCCTGCTCATCAGGAAATCAAAAGACTGTGTAACTCCTCAAGGCTGATGAAAGTAATTCAACAAAATTGATTAATTAAATTAATATCTCACTCTGAAGGCATCACAGGAGCGTCCTCCGCACGAGGGATGTGAGTAATTCCAAAGATGTGCCAGATTACAATGTCAGTGTTCTCCACAGAAGCAAATGGTTTCGAAGCTACCCATTCAGGTAAACCACTATTGTTCAAGTAGAAGCCTCCGGGGTACAATTGGTCTTCTTTATAAGGCGTCACCCAAAAATCGAAGTCTGCGAATGCCCCAATCGCACGCAACGGACTGTCTTTCGTAAAAAACGGATGAGCCGAGCGATGTTCTGGAATCAATTTCCATGCTCTTCGATTTCCACTAATCGGATGGACATTTCCGGGTTCTCCCATAATGTTCCAAGTCCGCGCGGTCTCCGCACGCGCATTTGTCCTGGCAGACGACGCTGTCTTCAACACGGTCGTCTTCGTGTGGAAACCATTTCCGTACGGATTGCTTTTCGATACCAACTCTGTGAAAAAATTCGACGACGATGTGTAAACTAAATTTGTCTTTCGAAGTTTCCCATTGAATAAAATAAAACCTGAATCAGCTACAACATCCACAACAGCCGCTGTATTTTTATTCCCATCAATTTCCGTGTCAAGTCGAACACAAAAATGGTGTTGGTGAAACTGTCCATTCACTCCGGGAAGAATCAACGTCCCGTGACCTCCTGGCGTCCCTTCAGTTCCCAACAAATTCTGAGACAGAATTCCAGTCAGCGTCACCTCCACTTTAATCGATGCGTCTTGATGGAAAATCCATTTGAACTGATAGTCGTAATTTCCTACACAAAATATAAAAGTCAAAACCAGGCGTTGTGACCTCGCAGTGACAATCCTTCCAGTGACGGTGTCCTTCTTTCTCCACAGAATTCCCGCGTCTTCTTCGTAAATGCAAATAGTGTTCTTCAAAACGAAAGGATGTCCTTTCATGTCACTGTGAACGAAGTCTGTGAAGTAAACTGACCCTCGGCAGACATCGGGACTTCTCAGTTCTGCTGCAGAAATGCCGATTCCTTGCCAGCCAACGTCAAATGGCTGCAAAACCAAAAATGAATTCCTCATCCTGTGAAAGTCGGCATCAAAACATGAAGAATCGGAGTGATAACCATTTTGCGATGATACGGAGGCCTGGGATCTCCGTAAGGAACGTAAACTTCGGAGAAAGCAGCTCGGTAAAGAATAGGTCGGAATTTACCGCTGTCATTGTAACTGACATGATGCAGAAACAGTCCTTCCCATGCGTTGCGTCTGATTAATAATACAGCATTTTTCAAATAATTCATCGGATAATTATTAAAGATTACCTAATTTTTAATTGTTTCACAAACCCAATTCGCATCTTCCATTTCTGCCAAAGAAGCAGATTCCCTTGGATTGTAAAGCTGGGCCCTTTTTCTTGTGCAATTGAAATGGGAGACACGTCTTTTCTGTACCAGCGACCAGACACCGCGGGGTCGTAGTTACTCAGCGTCGATGGAACTTCCTCTCCTCGCCGGTTACTCGTGTCGAATCCCGTCTGAATGGGAAGCTCTTCAATCTCCACAACCTTCTTTGCTAAGACATCCACAATAGCCAAGAATCCCAGGGGATGTGCTACTCCAATAAGAAGAAATACTCCTCACTCTTTTCCATGATTATGTGAAGTTAACTGAAATAAGTTTACCGTAGAAGTTGTCGTGGTCATAAAACCTCACGTAGAAGTAAACTGGAGCCATTCGTTTGTTACGATAAGCAGGCTTATCTCCCATGTATCCGTACTTCCTGCAGTTTTTAATTTCGCTGTTAACTTTATAGCAGTCCAATTTTAAAGCCAAAACTACAATGCAATAGGGACTGTGACTGGTGTAACAAATTCTTTAAAACCGTTTGATTTTTTTACACATAATATAAGACTTTTAGATTAATTCATCCAAAAACTAATAAAATTTGGTCTTTCTCCGGCACTCGTCATCCCAAAAAACCTTATACTTAAATAGATATTAATAATTACATAACTACTGCCATTAGGGAAATTACTTACCACACGTCTGGAATGACTGTTGAAGTGTTTGTAAATTGTTTACTGTATCTCGCGAGTCTTCGCTTCACTGCGGAATCAGCCAAAACGATTCCTTTAATTAAATCAATTTCTCCTTCTGCTATTGCTGCATCGATTCCACGTGGAAGTTGTTTCCACGAAACAATTTTTGCTGTCTTCACTTCCCTCAGTCTTACTACTACTTCGTACACACGTCCAGTTTTCGTGTCAAGAAGAACGACGAAGGATTGCCGAGGAATGGAACCGTCCGGAGGTTCAGTATCGGAGAGGAAGAACGGAAGGAGACTTTCCTTTTTGGGTTCCTTCAGCATCATCACGATGAACGTGTAGTCCACCCCAGGATAGGCTTCTCTAACGGTTTTTGAGGTCAGAGAAATCTCTGCTCGTGTCAATGGATCTAAACTGTGCTTTGTAGACGCCAAGCTTGCTGACGTGAACGTATAACATACCAGCAAAACTTCCACCACTCGTGACAAATTCCACATTGTAACTACCAAAGCGGTGTGCGTGGTGAATGAAAAACTTGCAACCTGCAACTGACTGCCAGAGGTGTGTATTTTTATCTTCATATACTTCGTGTTTCCAAAGGCAATTAACTTAATTTACTTCTCTTTTTTGGCATTAGTTGCAATCTACATTGAATTGAGTAATTATGAGGACGACCTTGAATTTAATGTGACAGATAACTTGGTTCACGAACCCATTAAGAAATGAGAAATGATAATTACACAGGGTGTTTTAACCATCTTATTCTTCACAAAAGTACGTAGCGTGGTAATTTACTTTCGCACATATGGTCATTTTGTTTCAATATTTGCAGTTCCAATCTACTCGGCTACCAGGAAAAAGTATCTGCGTTAGTGAATATTTTATCGTGTTTAATTAGTTGCAGATTTCGAATGATCAATAATGATTATGACAACTTTCCTCATTCCTTATGAGTATAGTATTTACAATTCCTATTTATAAAATAGAAGCAAGTTATTTCAGCTGTTGTAAAACTTGTAAAGCTCATTAACATTGGCATATGCAGAATTTATTCCACACTAACAATAAGTTGCTCCCATATTTTCACAGCTAGAAATTAATAGCTAACGTTTTGAAGAAAACAGCTACCGTACTTCACTATATATTTTGCTCTGTAAATATAGAACCAAATTTATTTCTAAAACAAATAAAATATTATTTCATCAAATAGACGCAAGTGAAAAAAATGATGCAGAATTTTGAATGCAGGAAACCAAATGGCTGTTCCAAACTTGACAGGAATCTAAAAAAAATTCTTACAATAAATCGCACCGGTGTTCAGTATTTCCGAATGAATTAGATAACAGTAGTAACGGTAAAACCGTGAGTTTATGGCACTGTACAGCTAAATGAAGGAGTAGGGAAAGGATTAATGAATTAGCTAGTGTGCATGATAAGTAATTCTATCGCTTATTCTTTCGTCATAAATGAATGAAACGAAATTATACATAAATAATTCAAAAAATGGACATAAATAATTCAAAAACTGGACATAAATAATTTATTTCATTGATAAGTCGTTTGTAAAAAGCAAACACTGTTGTTTTCTCACATGCTTCTATTCTACATCAAGTTTTCTTAAAAAGGGTAACCTTTAAAAATTGCAGTTTTCAGCATCAAAGTTCTGAGGACCGAGTGAGTCGTGGACAAACGGAAGGACGTCGATGGCCGGGTTCTCCAGGAAAAAGTTCGACGGCTTCAACCAAAATCCAATCGTCCTGGTCAAGAAGTTAAAACATTAGCCATACTCTTTTGCCAAGAATTGAGTTAACAGTCTTAACAGACACAAATATAGAACAATGGGATTCTTACTCTGAAGGCATTACAGGCGCGTCTTCCGCACGAGGAATGTGAGTAATTCCTAAGGTGTGCCAGATTACAATGTCAGTGTTCTCCACAGAAGCACTCGGATTCGAAGCTACCCACTCGGGTAAACCGCTGTTG
>JAQGAC010001337.1:0-14389 GCA_034696585.1 Isotomurus maculatus | reverse complement strand
CCGGTTTTGGAGTGGAACAGGCGATGCATTTCAAGCTGTCTTCCTTATTATTGATGTAGCATGACCCACAATCCCACGATCCCTCTGTCTTCTTAAATAATTCCGACAACGGTTTTAATTGCTGACTGGGATTTGAGTTGGCCCCCGTAGTTGATGTTTCAACGGCTTTACGAGCAGTAGGAGCTTCGGCCTGTGCGTGTGTAGAAGGAGTCGACGCACCAACGACTTCTACTAATTCTTCCAAACGCAATTTGAATTCACACGCCTACAACATAAATCATGAGACCCCATTTCAACGATGTTATGTATAAAACAAACTCAAACAACGTGCACATTGTAAGTACTTGTTAGCGACTGCTCTCACCTTTTCATCCGAACCAAACCTAATTGTGAACAGTTCTGGCTTCGGTTCTTCTTCCGAGTGGTCTACCGCTGACCAAGAAAGGATCTTCGGGTTGTTTTGATAGTACACCGGTTTCAGATCCGAGGTTACACGATGATTTATTGCCAACTTGAGCACTTTTTCGCGCCACATAAGAACACGAACGATACTACGATCTTCTTTGTGCTGCAGGAGCTTCAGATTCCCAACTCCCCTCTCCTTCCACTCTTTAACATCCCTGTCAAACCGATAAACCTTGGCACGACCTTCTGCTATCACATCTTCATCTTCATCACCTGATTTCACTTCCACTAAAGGTGGTAAAGGAATGACTGGAGCGAACTCAGCTGTTGGAACAAAGTCATCTTCACCTCCTTCGGAACCTTGTGATGCAGATCGCTGACGTGGAGCAGTAGCTGAACCAAATACAGGAGCAGGTGTGACCGCAAAAACTTTGGATTCTGAAGTGTCAGCATTGTTCCCTCCAAAAATAGTTCCCGCTTTGGCTAGATCACCGAATCCAACAGACCCCTGCCCCAGAGAAGATCCGAATGAAAATCCCGAGAACAAGCCTCCACTCGCAGCAGCTGAAGTTTCAATGGTTGTTACAGGTTTCATGTTATCTGATAAACCTGACTTTAGGTTCGGTGGTGTTGTTACACCAAATCCGAATGAAAATTTTGGAGCAGATAAATCCTCCGCCTTTTGAATTTCAGTCGAGTGTTCTTTATCCGGATCGTCTTCGTGACCCGGTTTTGGAGTGGAACAGGCGATGCATTTCAAGCTGTCTTCCTTATTATTGATGTAGCATGACCCACAATCCCACAATTCTTGTTTCTTTTCAAGCAGTTGCGTGCTAGGCTTGATTTCGGACTCTTGCAATCCATTACAAAGTGTTGTTGATACTTTCTCTTTCTGGAATTTAAATGGACTAGGAATTTTAGATATTTGTCTGCCAATTTCTGGTTGAAACATTAGAGGCTGCAATTACATAGTTCCTCTTTTACTCATTTTGATTTGAAGCACATGCCTGATGTGATATTGACTTATTTTTTGTTACCTTATCATTTGTAACGGTAGATTTAATCCTCAGCTCTTCAGGCGAAGTCATAGGTTCCTTGTTTAGCAAATCGCGTTCTCGAGATTTTGCAATGATGCCAGTTAGTTCCTTAACTAATTCGCTAGGTAGCAAATCAAGTTTATCCTTAGTTGTTTTTAAAACGTACGTAAGGTCATCAAGTTTCTTTTCCAAGTGTTGAAACTCCCTCTGTAACACATTAGGTGATTTACTTATTTTTTTAAAGAATAATATTATCAGTATTATTACTTACTTGTACATTGTTACTTGAGCAGCATTGTGCTGCCTGAATAACGATCGGTTGCGGAGGTGGGGCATGGGGAAAAATAGGAAGGGGAGCTGCAGGTGCTAAGATTGGTTGCATCGGGAGCTGTTGCACAGCTGGAGAATCTCTAATTTCTTTGACAATCTCCTTTACTTGGTCTATATTGATGTCTATAGATGTCATTTTGTCACTAAGACCCGCCATAGAAATGGACAGAGACTCCGTACTTTCATCGAACTTGTCGAAAAGAGAATCAACTCGTCGTTCTAGAGTCAGGACGTTTGCATGAACTCTCTCAGGGCTAACACGTCCCGCACGCATGACTTGCTCATTAGTAAACGACAAGGTGGCTAGTTTTTTAGGCGTAGAAGTGGCACGGATTCCCGACCCTACACCTTTCCCATTGGTTGATGAAGCACGCGCTTTAGTAAATTGTTGAGAAGAATTTGAGATAGGACTACTGCCGAGAGTTAGCAGTGACTTGATATTGTTAGACTGAGCAGATTGTCGCAACCCAGGTACAGAAGTTAAAGAATGTGGAAGGGTAGCTTGAAGGTCGAAATACTTCTGACGAAGAACAGGCTCATCCGGTCCATATCCTTGACTCAAAAGATCTACCACTAAAAAGAAATAGGATCATTACGATTATTACTGTTAAATACCATTTAGACACTGCCAATGCTATCTTTTATAAAGCACCGTCGTTATAAACATTACAGCGAAAAAACGTACATCTGTGGAGTGCTGCCTTATTAACTGGGTTTGACGACGCGTCCACAGCATTTCTATATTTGACAAAAGCATCCTCTAACCTGTTCTGTTCCAACAGAATCTAGGAAAAAAACCGTGAAATTAAATTTTAAACGAACTTCAAGCTATCACCGTCGATAATAGAGAGCTCACATCGCCCAGTATTTTGAAAGTTTCCGATCTATTTGCTGGATCAGATCTTAAATACTTCTCCAAGTACAACGTGGCTTCCCCAAACTCTCTGATCGCAGCGTATTGTTTTCCGATGGCAAAGCATTTGTTCAGTCGCTGCAACACGCAATTTACAATTCACTTTTGACTTTTCTCAAATTCAACTATAAAAATATGCATCGTTTCGTCGTTGATTAATCTTCAAGTAAGATTCTTTACCTCCGATTCAGTTTGCAGTTTAGAAAATAAGTCCTTTACATGGAGGTCCAGTTCGGCTTTTGTCCTAAACATCGTTCCAAGCAGCAAGTGCGTGTTTAATTGACGACAGACAATCTGACTGCAAACACGAAACACAGTCGTCAGTCAGTCTTCTTCACGTTAGTGTCGAGGTTGATCAAATGACGTCGGGTTGAACCACAACATGAGAGGCAGCGAGGCAAATTATGAGGCGCTTCACAGAGGAATCTACTGCTCTGCTAGGAGTGAGTTAAACAAACAGCGAGGAAGAAAGTCGTCGTTGTCGTTGCAGCACAAGGAAGAAAAGCCCGCGTCAGGAATCACCTGATGCGCCATCTCCCACTCAAACCCGAATTCTTCAAAATAATACTCCATCCTCCTGAAAGGGCGAGGGCGAACCCTATTAGTTAGATCCCGCCTCCCTCTCCTTTTTTACTCACCGTTCCATACAAGAACAGAACAGTTTTCATACTATCATGCTCTAATAATATTTAATTAAACCAATTTCATCATCATGGAATCATGGATCATAAACTATTGGTTTATTTATGCAATTGTACCAACAAATACAGGGACACTCAGGTCGGACAAACTAAATCTACAGGTTCGAAAGTACGTATTCATACAATTCCAGAATTCCAAATACTTCCAATAAATACTTTGATAAGCTTTGATGAATTCGTTCATCAATAATAATAAAGTATGTAGCTGTGATGTACGGTAAGTCGTAGGAAGTCGTGCTTTAGGGTAGTCCAGCAGGTCTAGCTTCAGAGTGAGCGTGCACATGTGGACGAGTCGACGTTCGACTATTTTTTGAGAGACCACAAAGGATCGAGTAAACTAAGAGGATCTACGGTTTTTCTACTGGCACTGTCTTCTGGAATATCTGGAAGGCTTTTTTGTCTTTCGTCTTTCCCTGTTAGCGTTGGTTGTGGATGTAGCAATTTTACTCCGTCTGGAAATAATATAACTTTAAATTAAATATTAATTAATCTGATTATAAACATCGTTTTGAATGGTGAAACAAGTACTTTTTATTAACTCGCTTCTACAAAATAGCAGCAGGGTTGTATGAGCAAACTTCAAATGTTCTTTGTCCACCAGTAGTCCTTTCCTACACGCACTTGCTCCACCACCAAGCTATTTCACAAACACATTTTCTGTATTAGAGGATTATGGGTACGTTTCAGGAGTTAAGGGTGGGGCTATGTAGAGGGCCCCCAAAGACATCGAAGCATATCCGAAATAAACCATTATTCAACAACAAATCTTCCAGGAAACGATACATCTTTGGTAGGATTCGAGGAGACAAAGGAATTTTTCAACATACAGTTTGAAGTTATGAAATATAACGGTGTAGAAGGTTTAGGAACTTTCAAAAAAAATAGAATTTCATCAATGTTAATTTTTCTTGGATACCTGTACAAGATCTGGAAGGGGTCGACCTTGCAGAACATCATTAACTGCTGAAATCAGAATCGCGAACAGCCCTGTCTTTCCCACGCCATGAATGCAATGCACAACCAAAGGATGACTTGTACTTCTTTGTAGTTCGAAGTACTCTCTCACTTCCTTCACAAAATCTATGAGGCATTGTGGGTCACTTGGGAGACCATGACCTCCCCAGGAAGTTAACTGTAGCTGAATAACAATTCTGGAAGTGTTGCTATTGCTATGTTTTACTGAGAAAGTTCTTTCCGTGACTGTTCCACGAGAACTGACGGCGAGTAGTGTAACAGCTAAGGGTCCAAGAAGAAGAGTAGATCCTTTTTCTTGTGGCCAGTAAACGTGCTCCCCCAAGTCGTGATTAGGAACTAGAGTCACCCAAGTCTCTACCCCATTAGTCCAGAGCATGGAGAAGAAATCTGGGACAGTGGAACACGAAGGTAGGAGTATAGGGGCTTGGGTTGCAATTAACGGAAGGCTTAAAGGTCTTAAGAAAGACGCATTGATGTAGTCATCCGAAGTAAGCGGCAGGGGAACTCTGTCCTCGTCGAAAGGAAGGATATCCGGCGCTCGGTTCTTCATGGCATACATGCGGCCCACAGACACACGCTTCGATTCACATAAGCAATTCTGTAGGGACATAACAGAAGCCCATTGTTCTTCTGACAAGTACGTAGTCACAATCGCTTCGAGCTTCCGTGTGTCAGCAAGAAGCTGTTCCACGTCGACCTTTTTGATTTGCCTGGACTCCGGTAACACTGGTCTCTTCATTTTTACATCAGGCAGCGTACAAGCAGTAGAACTGACGTCAGCCACAGACACTGCACTTGTAGCTTCTGGAGATGGAGGGGCCTTTATTACAACTACAATTGCTGACTCCTGTAAACGGCACGGATCGAAGCACGGTTAGCGTTTCTTGCAATAAGAGTGATTGTAGAAGACCACACCCCCTCTTCTAGTCTTGGTTTTAGTTTCTCCAAATAGTTTAAAAAATATTTTTATTTCAAGATATTGAGATTTTAATATTAGAAGATTTCCAGAGCAAGAAGTGATGTTCATTTCAGTTCTGCAACAACACAACAAATAGAAACGACAATGAGTGGGTGTGGATCTTCTGTAATTATTGTGTACTTTCAGACTATCAAGTACTGACAAAGATTGGACAACATTTGAATGAAGGTTTTGAGCCTACCTGTTGCTGGGGTGGGTGGACTGGGGTAGGTGTAAGCGGTTGCACAGGCACGTCCGTCATATCGAGCGATGACAAAAGGTCGAAGTTTGTCTGAGGTTCATACTGAACGCGTTGATTTACTTTCGTTGCACTGTCTACCTGCTGGGAGCCCTGACTCTGGTTCAGCACTCCTCCATACGGTACAAAAATTGTACTCGTCTGATGCTGAGAAATGTGCTGCTGCTGAGGCAAATTTTGCTGCTGGGGCAAATGTTGTTGAGTGTTTAAGTGCTGCTGCTGGGGCAAATGCTGCTGCTGGGGCAAATGCTGCTGCTGGGGTAAATGTTGTTGAGTGTTTACATGTTGCTGCGGGGGCAAATGCTGCTGCTGGGGCAAATGTTGAGTGTTGAAATGCTGCTGCTGCGGAGTTACGTGCTGTTGAGGGTTCATATGTTGCTGTTGGGGCAAAGACTGTGTCACCTCTTGTGGGGTCCAATGCTGTTGTGAAATTTGTCAAAACCTGTCACGGAGCACCTAATAATGCTTATTAATGATTCGTCGATTTACCTGTTGCTGCTGTGGTGCTTGGGCAGATTGGGCCTCAAATTGGCCATATGCTGACGCTAAAAAAGGCCACTGCTGATTCGCCTGTGGTGGGTTTTGGGTCGAGGTCGAAGTGTAGCCTTGCTGTTGTACGTACTGTGCAAGGAAAGAGTGGTTTCCGTATTCTGAAGCAGAGGATAAAGTAGTCCCAGTCCCTGAAGACATAAATGAGGACGCTGTTGCATATGAAACTGGGGCAGCCACTCCCTGAGGCACGCTTGGTCCAACTCCACCGTTTCCATAAGGGTTATAGGTTGCTGCATTAGGGCCAGTTGCAGAAGAAGGAGAGATGTTGGAGTAACTTGAGGGAAACGTCGTCGTAGAAGTGTGAAACGGCATGGACGAGTATGCGGGTACCGAATATGCCGCATTTGTAGTTCCGTTATACATTGACTGGGGAAAATATCCTTGCATATGATTCTGTTGACTGTGTTGCATCTCACTTTGAGGCGTCTGAGGACTCTGATACGCCATTTGTCCTCCATTAGGTTGTTGGGATTGGTGATTTAGTTGTACAGCCTGTCCATCATTTGCTCCAGCTACTCCACCACCCTTTTTCATCGCCAAGTAGTCTTTTAACTTGAGACCTGTTCCCCCACTCGGTGGGATAGTCATTGACAGCGTTGATGAGGGAGACATTCCTGGGTCAACCAAACTTAAACCTCCAGCAGGTGAAACCCCAGCTCCAGTGACTGGAGGAGTTGAACTTGTGAAGGCTCCTTTTTTAAATGCCACTGACTCCCGTGCATCCTCTTCTACCTGGCATTTAAACACTGTTACCGTACCTTTACTTTGGACTTTGGGACTAATATCAATCCGAAATCTCACCTTTAGTGTGGCTCGCAGTCTATTGAGCAATTTTCCCACATTTACATCCAACTTGGTGTAGAAATCCACACCTTTGTTCAATTTACCCAACAAATCATCATAAGCTTCGTAAGATGCAATCAGGTCTTCAATTACTTCAGAACGCCTTCTAACACACTCCTCATGTGCTCGCCGCTCATCTGCGTATGCAGCATTCGCCTCCGTCAGCGCTCTAATAATATTTTCCTGAGCACTGAGGTTCTTGTCTAATAGTGTGGTCAGTCCTTCGTGTTTCTTCATTTCTTCTGAAAAAACACCCTCCAGTTCCTCCTCTCCTCCCGCAACCACCACCAACCTTTTGGTGATATCATCTCCAAGCAGGCTTTCTCTTAACTGCTTTTCAAGACTGATTCGCTGCTCTTTCATCTCCTTTACTTTGCCAACCAGCTTCTTCATTCGTTCCACAACTTCTTGCTCTGCAGTTGAAGTCGCGTGTCCTCCAGGAATGTGCTCACGAACAACTTCATTCAGCGGTTTCATTAGAATTTGTAGATTTCCTACGTGTCGACGCAAAGATTCTCCAAGTGCCTCATTTGTCTCTCCAGCAACTTTATGACATCCTCCGTATTTTGCTGCCTCTCTGCTGAGCTCTTTTAATACATTTGACTGCTTACCGCCACCAGAACCTCTCTCCTCTTCGTGTGCCAAAAGACGGCTGACTTCTCCAATATTTCCGTCGACATCATGATAAAGACTGCTCAGGGTACTCATTAACTCGCTTAAGCGTTTTACTGCATCCTTATTCACAGAAATTCCAGCACAACAATCTACAAGTTCCTGAGGAATGACCTTAGGTCCACCTGTAGGAACGAATAGTTTACTCGTGTAATTCATAAGTCTCTTTGCAAGTGTGCAAAACGATAATATACTAATTGCACTACAACTACTACAATACCTTCAAGGTCCAGCGCGTCCAGTTGGAGTGCCGCGCAGAACTGCTCCAAAGTTTCGTCTTTCTCCTGGATGCGTGCAGTGTAATTCCTTAATAGCTTTGCCTTTTCTTCAGAGTAAAGGGATGCTGCTTCGTGGGCCTCAATAGGCACAAGACGCGCAAAAATATCACCACCACTGACTCCTAGGTCATCAACTTTGAAAGGTATTCCTTTCACAAGTGAAACACCTTTCAGACCGTCCTCTTTTTCCACCACGCCAGTTTCAGGTACCTTGTCGTGATAAATGAATTCATTATCCTTCTCAGCAATGCTCACTTTTCCTCCCACGACATCCAGTGTGAAGGTCAGCGTCTCATGAATAGGATCACCTTTTTCCAGTGCCTTAGCTGATTTTAATGCATCGTTTAACTTGTCGTAGGAGGACTTGTAATAAGCAACGCGATAGCCCCACTTCGAATCATCCTCCGCTTGCATACCACGGTATAACAGGGACAGGCATAAGTAATAGGCTACTTTCACATCCAATGTTTTCTTCCATTTTTTCAGGGCCTTTGCAAGTGCACTGGAATGCGAGGACGAGTCTTTCAAAATTGAATCAGTCGATCTGAGTGCAGAGTCGTAATAGTCGACGATTTGGAGAGCTACTTTGGCAGTGATTGAAGATTTGCGTGAATCAATCAGAGATTTTTCTAAAATGCATTCTTGAGCTTGAGCTAGACTAACTGCTGTCATAAGGGATAAGGTTTCAGGTCCAACATCTGGGGATAGGAATTGAATGTAGTGTGAGCGAAGATGTGAAAAAGCCCACGCGGCACACTGAAAGTGTGTACAGGCACTCTGTATTCGAAACAATAAGTGAAGAGTAAGTAAGTTATGATGAAAATAAGAATTTGTCATTAGTAAATTCTATTCTATACCTTCATTCCGTCAGCTGTTTGACGATTGTCAGTAGCCCCCAGTTCTGTATGTAGTGCTCCAATATTGTAAAGAACGCACGCCATTTCGTAGTCAATATCATTCCATCCGTGTACTGACTCTGAGAAAGCATCGTACCTGCAATAAAACGATACAAACGACTTAAAACACTACCCTCGGGTCTCTCGCTGCGTGGAGCTGTACCATGAGAACGAGAGGGCGCAAGGCTGCCCATCATGCAAAGGAAATCGACTTTTTAGGAAATGAAGCTGGGCATAGTATTTCTTGAGAGTTGCCACACCCCCCAAATCCTTAGTTGCATGGACAGCGCCAGCTCTAAGCGACTCTAAGGCGTTCACTTCATGACTGTATGAGTCTGGATCTTCTCCATACATTGATCTGATAAACTACACAAAAAACAATAAACTAAGTAAAGAGTGTTAACTGTTAAAACAATTTGTACAGTAAAACATTAATAAATTAATATTTTCAAAATCGATGCTATTTAAGTGCTTACAGGTTTCAGTTTATGCTTAAACGAGGGTGTGTCTGCGGAGCGTCGAAGAGGGAAGCTCAGCATGGATATACGCGGAACACCTTCCATACTTAATTGCAAGGAACAAACTGACAGCTGAAATTCCCGAGCTTTTCTACGTCCGTCTAATTTGAAGTGACTAATCCGAGATGACTTTGTAATGCAAATTTGAACTTCCCTCATTTTGTATATGTTTGGTGTTTCACTTTGGACCGAACAGTGTCCCTCTCATCACTCACGAACAATGCAATGGGAAGTAACGAGAATAAACGTTGAAAACAGGAACAAAAAAAACTTTCAAAACGATGTCGAAAAAAATTCAACCGTTTAATACAATTTAATTCGACTTTTGTAAGATGTCTCTAGAGGTAATTTATTAAGGAGTAGTTCAGTCTCGGGTAGTTCGGGATCTTCAATCCAGGGTGGTTCGTGAGTATTTCGAAAATTGGTTCCACTAGCTACTCGCAATTGCTACAAAGTTGACACTCGAGGTTATCGTGTTACTACTCTCACCGGGCCCTTATCCACACAGCATACAATCATTCACGTGAACTAACGCACCTCATGTCTCGGGCAGTTCAGGACTTTCAATCTAGGAATGGTCACGAATATTTCACAAATTGATTTCTCTAACTACTATCAATAGCTGCACAGTTGACGCTCCTTGGTTACACCCTTTGACACGGTTTATTGATTTTTTTCAAGAAAAGTAATACATGAAAATAAAAATTCAGTCAAAGTAATCTTCAATATCCACATCAGGATTAAGTAAATCTTCACCAAATGGAGACAAGTCAATGCCACTAATGATAAGGTTCTCAAAAGTTTCTTCAAGCCCTGTTTCTCCTATGAGAATAGCTCCAATCATTCTTCCTCTGTGCAGCAGAGCTTTAACGTATTCTTGACCAGAAGTAACGCGTAACAGTATTTCACACAGGCTTTTTTCCTCTTCGTCGATTTTCTGTCCATTGAAGTTGCCTAACAGTACAACACGGAAGCCGAAGAAACGGGTGACATGTGTGAAATATTCGAAGCAGAAGTCAAGGCTAGTTTCCTCTCCGACGCTTTTCATATACATAGATTTACCTATAAATATAACATTATTAAGATTTATCATTATTCTTTGCTTGCCTGTGAGAGATAGGAAGTTAAGTCAGTGTAAATCAAAACTAAATTATAACTACCTGCATACAGACCCATGTGGCGAGCCTGCGTCCACAATCGCATAGGAAACCACTGGGATGCCCATGTCCAAGAAGGCCAGCACATATCACCTGCACAGTACACATCAACTAAACTAGTTTCCATACGCTCATTTACAGGAACACCTTCAGAAATACTCTGGGAAGAACACGGTGGCAATATAAGTAAATTCCTTAGCCATTCAGGCACATTAGGTCGCACTCCCGTCGCAGACAGAATAAGATCAGCTCCCACTACAGTACTGTTCGACATGCGAGCTGATACAGGCCAAGACGTTCTTGTATCATCACAAAGACCTTTCTGAAGATGACAGGATTCTTGATTTCTTTCAATACTGACACACTCAACGTTATAAAGTATCTCCACTTTTTTCCCTTTCTGAGATCCGCGTAAGCATAGATTCTGAGCCCAATCAGGTCCTAGTGCAGTTCCACCGACTTTGTTGTCTGCAGAATTAAAATGGGCGTAATCAATGCAAGTCCATGAATTCGAAATAATAATTATTTTCGATGTACTTTGGCTAGGTTGTGAATTCGCTGCAGCGGGGTAATTTGTGTACTT
This sequence comes from Isotomurus maculatus, assembly GCA_034696585.1. Taxonomy (NCBI): domain Eukaryota; kingdom Metazoa; phylum Arthropoda; class Collembola; order Entomobryomorpha; family Isotomidae; genus Isotomurus; species Isotomurus maculatus. Next base: position 3,312 of record JAQGAC010001337.1, on the reverse strand, counting down.
CATTCTCTTCACGTACGATTGAGTTGACTGATAAGATTTTGCTGTCTTGACATTCTTTCCTGTCATGCTTGCTTGAAGAAAAAATTCTGCAGCTCCTTTGTCCACAAAGGCAGAAGAAATGGAGTCGTCCTTGATGGCCCACACAACATCAACGTCTTCAACCTCGTACCTAGAAAAAGGTAAAAGGTTAAAACGTATTACATAACAGCAATGACTTGTACCGAAAGAATTACATAGATAAGATGGCCTTACACAAATTCAGTTGCAATACCTCCATTTCCCAGAATCAGAACTTTGCGTGACTCACCCAAGCGATTCCTCAGCATTTGAACACTATCGGTATCCCGAATGCCAAGAACTATATCTGGCTCTGACGGAAATAGTGTCTTTGGTGTAGCCCCAAGGCACAAGCAAACCTTTCCGTACGAAAACACGCTTCCATTTTTTGTTGTCAAGACCTGCAAAATTCCCTTATGCTACAGACATGTATCACACTATTATAAATCCTACATCTTTAAAGACTCACATGAGAAGACGGTTCCATGGATGTAATTTCATCGTGAACCAACGTTACAGTTGGTCTCAAAGCGCAGAAATCTCGAAACGAGCGCGACACAACGATAAACTCTTCAAGCAACGCTGACTTTCCCACTTTGGTAACTCCTGACGCTTCCTTCACAACTGGTGACGCTGAAACGAGCAAAATCTTTGCATTTCTGTCGTACGCCAGAATCTAGAGGATTAAATAGTCACATTCAGCCACATACTATACCGTACCTAGTTAGAAGCACCTTTAAAACCCACCTGTTCTACACAAGACACACCAGCGATACCTCCACCCACTACGACGAAGGGGAAGTGGTCACTGTGTACTTCGCCTTCCATAACTCCTTCAGTAGTTTCGATACACTTCCTCCAGTTAAAGTTAATGTTTGTAAACAAGTTGTTCCCGCGTTGAAATATTCATCGAGTTGAGGTAAAAAATGAAAACACTGCAACTGTACATCCTGTGATCTTTAATGTCTAAATGTCTATGAGTGCGTTTGATCCAAAATCCAACAGATCCCTTTCGAGTATAATGCATGTTACGTGAAAAAATTGTCGATGTTTTCTGTAAAACGACTGTGGCATGAAGGCATCATGAAGCATCGGCATTCAGCAGATAATTATAACTTCTATTCTCCCGAAATAAATTGTATTATTCTCGTAAGAAGCACAAGATCAGAATGAGCTATAACTAGTACTACGGTCAGGGTGATGAAGATGATTGCACGTCTTCACTTAAAAGGGTCGAAGAGACGGTTGCTGGCTCTCCGTGTTCTCCTTCGTGAGCCCTCTGTGCAATATCTCGCACTATTTCTTGAAAAGTGTCATCTCCTGGTGAGGATGTTTCTCCTGTTCGCATTTCTTCGTCCATTTGCGCCAGTCTTAACAAAGTAACAATGTCTGCATGTTCCGCTGCAACGGCTACATCTAAAGCTGTTCTTCCTTCAGCGTCTCTTGCATGATGATCCGCTCGGTTGCGGAGGAACAGACAGATAAGCCCTGTGTGACCCCGTTCTGTGGCTAACCAGAGTGGCGTTCGCTTGAGGCCGTCTACTGCATTCACACGAGCTCCATTGAGAACGAGAAACTCAGCGGCAGTCACTGATCCCTGTGCATTTCAAAACGAAGTGTTAGATTCATGCTACCGCTGCAACACTCGTTTCTGATTAAGTTAGCGAATACTTTACTTACTGCGAATACTGCCTGGTGAAGTGGCGTAGAAGCACCATCATTGTAGTTTACCCAGTGCTTGTTGGCACCAAGTGCTAAGGCCTCTAACATCACGCGTAAGTTACCCGCTCGAGCAGCTTTGTACAGGAGTATATCTGGGTCAAGACACTCCAGCCGCTCATCTGTGGTCATCGCAAAAAATTAGTAAAAGGCTGAACAACATACACGGCTTTTGACTCACCAATTTCTCCTGAGCCTTCTTCCTCCTCTACTTCTGCTGACACACTCTTCACGATATCGGTATGCGACGGGGACAGTTCGCTTCCGACAACTACAAGAACCCCCTCAGCGTCGCTGGCACTTCCTCCGCTCTCTCTGAAAGAGACGAAAGAATCGCTTCCCTCTTCTGAAACAGTGTCATCTGTTCCGGCAGCTGCACTTTTCACAACGTCGACAAGATCACTGCCTCCTAATGAAGACGCCACCAATGGAGGATCACTCGATGGCAGAGGAGGAGGAGCGTCTTCTTCCTCTTCCTCGTCTTCACCGCGTCTTCTTCGTGGCTTCCGTACACTCCATCTGTTCCACACATAAACTCATTACCTCTCTGTAATTCCTATCTTATGTTTCAGACTGTGGTGTACCTTCCCGTAGAACCTCCACGGGCTTTCGGATGAGCAACAAAAGCCCTATCGATGTATTTGGCTCGAATCCATGTTTCTCTCACATCGCGCGGAGAGTTCGGCTCAGCTCTTTTCACTCCAAGTCCTTCTACTACATCTGCTTTTGCAAGATAAACTCGATTGGCAAGAGTGTTGCCTAATTCTCCCATGACTCGCAAAACACCATTCTCCCAAGAGTCAAGATTCAAAGATCGAACTTTCGAAACGTGGACTCCTAATGACCTATGGATTCCGGAACATTCTACAAAAACAAAATTCATCTAGTTTTTTGTACGGGTGATGTTCAGTCTGCATTTCATCTCTAGCGACATGAAGATAAGATACACATGCGTTCCTTTGGAAGGGATAGCTATGCGGAGCTTGCGTCTTTGTGGAGACATAGTCACGAATGATGATTGCAGCCCCCAATTTGTCCACATGAAAATAAAATGAAACAATTACTGAGCAGCTTACCAATACAAAGAGTTATACCAAGATTAAACGAAGCCCATTCGGGATTTGAGGCTCCGCAGTCCGCACAACTGTCGTTTCCTGGAACACGCAGGATTCGTTCGAGTACTCTGTAGAAGATTACATGAAGTTAGAAGTCGAATCAAATGCAACAAGTCAACTTAGAATTAAGTTTTTTTAACATTTGAGTTTTACTTGGACTTGTTTGAATTTTCTTTCGTGTTCGATGAAGTCTTTCCACTTGCTTTGTTATAGTGATGAGAGGTCGTTGCAGTTGAGGCAGATGATGTGTTGTCATTCGACATTCCCGAAGACGTTTCTCCGCCAGGAGAATGATCATTACCTTTGTGAATTGCACAGGAAATCGCTCCTTGCAGTGCAGCGACCCATGCAGAGAATATTTCTTCAGAATCTGCTTGGAGGATGTGAGTTCTACAAGTGATACTGTTGTCAATTGATTTCC
>JAQGAC010001336.1:0-14391 GCA_034696585.1 Isotomurus maculatus | reverse complement strand
AACATCTTCAAACAGAGAATGGCCTTTAACCAGAGCCAACTGAGCGTCAAGAGCATCCACCAGTTTCTTCAAACTTATTTGCAACTCTTTCTCACAGTCAGTCTATTCGGGAATCATATTGTTCCCAACTTAGCCTTCGCCATAATGGGAACTGGTTTATTTGCCCAAATGGTGTCGACATTTGCTTGCATTCGAATGTGGGATATCATGCCGTTTTACGTTTACTTCATTGCTTTAGGAGCTTCACTGGCAATTCCGATATGGACTCATATTGCAGTTCCAGATCTCACAAATCTACACGAGCACACGAAGGCATCTCTCTTTCATTTGAGAAACAGGTGGACTATACTGTACAACCAGCAGGACTATCGGAGACGATTTTTAATCCGAAAGTTCAAAGCTACTCAACCCGTCAGACTTTACGGGGGAATAGAAGAATACAAACTGTACCCACTAAAAAAAGAAACAAAATCTGATTACTACGAATTGATGATCTATCACTCCAGCAATACGCTCATCTTAATTCCAGATAGCCTCATAAAATAAAATGACCAATTCGAATGCGAGAAAAAGTCAGCTTTTGGCTTTCAGCGATCTTCGCCAACTTGGGAAATTAAATATATGGAAGCTTTTGAAAACCCGTTAGGTTCACTTTTTTTGCATTATTGGTAGATTTACTTCGTAAAGTAATTGGTGTCAAATATCTATCTTACATTTAGAACGTAATTATTTCTATGTGCACAATTCACAAAGGATTTCAATTCGATGCTGTAGAATATTGACCAACTCTATAGATTCAATTTATTAATTCTATGCATAAAATGGAAACTCAAGACGATATCGATTGATTCATTTATTTCGGCCATTTATTATTTAATCACAAGCTGCCTCGAAATGCCAAGTACACAAATTCGTACAAAATCAATAAAATCAAGGTTGGAATATTGAATGGATTGAGACTGAAACCACCAACTTTGGAAACAAAGCTTTACACTTCACAGCTTATTTCTACTCATATTATAGCTTAAAAATAAAATTATTTATTACAATTAATGCAATACCCGTGAGTTTTAAATTCTATTTAGACCCAGAGTAAAATAGTCAAATAAATATCTTCCTGCCACTTTAAATATACGGAATAAAAACAGTAAATAATGGAAATGATAGACGAGGTATCAAATTGATGTGGGAATTGAGGAACTTAACTGTCAGAGAAAAAAAAATTACATTAACCCTTACGTACTCTTGCACAAGAAATAATTTACCATATGCTATCTAGAAATGAGAAATTAATAAATTATATTAGAACAGAAACTAAAAACTAACTAGAACCGGACTACCGGACTACTCATTCTTACTGTGGAAATTATTTTAATGTTTAATTATCAGAGATGAAGCGATCAATAATGAATTCCAAACCAGGAATTGACTTCATGGACTCAAGTAAAATAATCTTGACAACTTTGGTGGTACCAAAAGCTGCTACCAAGTCTTTCTTCCCCAACTCCCTCCATTTCTCCAAGCTCGACCTGTCTTTCAATTTCAAGTTAACCAGCATGAGGAATGCCGCCGTCGAAATAGAAAAGATCTTAAGTCCAATTTCATCTTCAATTGAATACAGCTTCTCCAGCAAGTCCCGACATTCCTCGAATCGTGAGTATTTGTACAGTAAAATGGTCGTCGCATAAATAGGAAACACCATCATGCAACCGTTTAACTTTGGATTATCTTTTCTAAGCGATTCCAGTTTTCCAGGAATATCCAAGTTATCTTTGAGATGGGGCAATTTGCTATCAGTTTCTCGGCAAATAAATCTGCTGATCAGCTCCATTCGTAGCTCCGCTGTTCCATCCTCTTCATCAGCCTTGTCCAAATTGCAAAGCCGGCAGTTGCACGTAAAGCAATCCTGTTGGAGGCGTTCGAATCGAATGCAGTAGGGAAGACTAGGCAACACAACTGTGATGAGGATTTCTTCGCCTGTTTTAATAGCTCTGGTAGCTCGAAGGATGAAAAGATCGTTGTGATTGGACCAACACGCGTTAGATTCGGAGCAACTGTAGTTCAGAAGCGCTGGGAGGATCCAAAGACCAGCGTACGTGAGATAATGTCCATTCTCTTCAGATAAACGTGATCTTGAAGCAAACGAAGTTCCGAAAGAATTATATTCCACAATTTTGTGGATGCGATTCATATCAACAGACCGATTGGCAATGGAATCCTCTGCAATTGGATCCTCATCTGGTCCAGTGAAGAGTTTATAGAACTCTGGACCCGATTCTTCAGGTTGGAAGTGAATCTTGTACGCAATTTGGGCGACCAATGCTAGGTGTTCCAAGTCCGCGTTAAAACAATTGCAACTGCTGTTGTCCTCAGTATCATCAGTCGAATTCACATTTTCCGCCGATCCTATTGACATCATTTGGGTAAAAGCGAACGCCTTGGAACTAAGAAGAAGTTGACCTGGTCGGATATCTTCAGTGGCTACAAGTCCTGGACGCTTATTTCTTCCACTAACTCCCATCTGCTTCACTGGGCCAGTATATTCCAACACGCCGTCAACTGAATCGATACCGTCCCTCATCTTAAGAATGCTGACCATGTCAACGTCAACGACGTCATTTCCTAACTCAGACGCAAATTTCCGTGCAGTCTCACCCAACTGTACAAGTGATTTGTTGTTGCCTACTTCTTCGCACCCCTTCTTCTTCTCATCAATGAAGTTAGCAGCATCTTCATATCGTTGAAGTCCAATAAGCGCCTTCGTTTTTCGGTAAATAGCTTTAGTATGCTCCCCGTTCTTTTCCAGGACCTTGTTAGCATATTCTAGAGCTCGGTGATAGCATCTCAGAGCCATAAAACACGCAGATGTGTTAGAATGAATATTCATTTCAAAACTGTCGTCAGTGTCGTAGTCCAGAGCCAGTTTGTACCATCGTATGGCATCTGTAAATCGTTTTTCCACAAAACCCGCATTTCCAAGTTCCTTGAGTACTTCCGCAGTCTCTCGTTCAGTACCACCAACACTCCACCAGAAGTCCATATTTGAATAGGAAATGAGTCCTGGAAGATGTCCAAGCCACTTGACGTCTGGAAACATTTTCTTAACTGACTTCTCACTGAGCATTTCCACTTGAGTTGGATCAGGACATCGAAGGCTGAGGAATCTCAGAGCTTCAGTTTTGAAAAGCGGGTTCTTTATCGCCAAGAAAGATCCAGGTGGAAGAACTTTGTTGAAATCAGTGACCTTCGGTTCGGAGCTGGAATAGCCACCGAAAACCACACGCATCGCATATTTCCCTTCAGGATCTTCCACAACGGTTGCGATGCTTCTTAATTGCGCTGCTGGAGTGATAGTTCTGCACAACAAGAATTTCCCCTCTAAAACCTTCCCAGTTTGATTGGAAAGAGTCTTGATATCAACAGCGTTTTCCTTAGTAAGCTGCACTGCTGGATACGCAGAGTACATCGTAGTAATTGAGAGCTGCTCTTTCGACAACGACTGGAACGCTGTCTCATCCATGGCGTTTAAACGCCTGACGAACTCTTCATGACATCCCACCACTATATCACGATCCGTGCTATCTTGAATGTATTCTCTTGTCACAACAGTAGGGGCCATAGAAGTCTTAGTAATAGAAGACAAGCCTGACTGTTTCGACACGATGCCCAAGGTGTTGATGCCCGTCGTCGAAATCCCATTCCCCCCTTTGCTTGAGTTAGGATTATCCTCCATGCTTCGGATACCCTGCAAGCTGCAAACAAGAAGAGGCGTCACGAAATTAAATATCAAAAAGGAAAAAAGCAAACTTGTATGGTAATTGGTAATTATACCAAACGACTTTCAGTGAAGTTGAAGTTAGATTTTGGATCGGGAGTGGCGTGTCGCGGGGTCGCGGCGTCCGTTAAGTAGCTGACCTGCTATTGTTGTTGTAATCTGAAGAATCTGCGATTACAAACACTGCGAACACGGAGGTCAAGTAATACAGACCACAGGATTCTCCGTAGTGAGTAGATTTAATAAACTGAATGCTAACTTGTTAACAGTTCTGACAATAAAGAGATGTACGCCGTGATTAAGTGAAATGAAAGCCGAGTGACGCGAAATCAACGACAGCTTCCATTTCTGCGGCTTGATGGCTTGAATACCATTGAGTACGGGGTGAAGCGAGAATCCCGTCCCCGTGTGTACAAAACAATGAAATTCATTTTTGCAATTGCAACACACCGCAACTGCGACAGATTTTCTTAACATTCCCTCGAATTGGTAAATAGGAACTACTTCAATTTCTGACATTTTTAGTTCATCCTTCAAAAACTAGATACGTAAGGATGATTCAAAACTAAAGATATCTGGTTATTGATTATTAATGAATTATCACTCTTTATTAATATTGGCGAAACCATCATAAATTGGGAAATAGAGTTAATTTATTATAAGAATACATGAAATGCATTAACATAAATTGGAAATATGATTTTACTATCAATCCAAACAAAACTGCACGTAAAGGAAGTAACACCTGAACAATGGTATTAATGGAGCACTACGATTCTACTTGGGGACCTTGGCAGAGCCTGGCAGGACGTGAGAAATTAAGATCTGCTCTCCTTTCTGTATCGGTTTGATTGCTCGGATGATGAGGACGTCTCCGTGTTCAGACCAAGTTGCATTAGCGTTGGAGCAGCTGTGGTTGAAAAGTGACGGAAGAATCCAGACGGAAGTGAAAGTACGAGATGTTCCAACTTGTCCAGATGTCTTCAAACGCCCTGAACCTCCAGCTCCAAAGCAATTGTACTGAATAATCTTGCGAATTCGATTTATGTCGACAAGTCGGCTTGCATCGGAGTCTTCGGGAAGATACTGAAGTTCTGGCCCCGCGAAGAGTTTGTAGAACTCAGGACCTGATTCTGGCTCGTAGTGCAGTTTGTAAGCGATCTGAACACACAGGGCTTCGTGATCTCCGAAGTTATTAGCCAGCGTGTTCAGATTACTCTTCTTTTTAATTTCCGTCTGACTAGAATAGTTCTTCACCAGTGCAAAGGCCTTTGAGCTCAGAAGAAGTTGACCAGGACGAATATTCTCAGCTGCTGCGAGTCCTCGACCTTTACCGTCCTGAGTCATCACTTGTTCCAACGGTCTACTGAATTCGAAGACACCTTCAACGGAATCTACTGATTCGCTAAGATTCATCAGCTTCTTCATGTCTACGTCAACCAGGTCATTTGTAACTTGAGAAGCAAAGTTTCTTGCAGCTTCGGCGATATGTACTACCGCTTCATCACACGACAATACTTTAAAAGCATTCAATTTATCCGAAATGAACTTTGCGGCTTCTTCGTACTTGCGGAGTCCAGTCAGAGCTTTCGTTTTTCTGTAAACTGCATTCGCGTGTGATTCATTCTTCTCTAGAACTTTATTACAGTCATCCAAAGCTCGGTAGAAGCACCTGAGACTAAGAAATACACCTGCCCTTTTGCACAACAAGTCTGCAACAAAATCTGAGTCATTGTCGTAGTCCAGTGCAATTTTGTACCACTGAATAGCGTCAGTAAACCGTTTCTCAACGAAAGCTGCATTCCCCAACTTCTTGAGAGCCTCTCCAGTCTGACGTTCAGTACCCTCCACAGTGGACCAGAAGTCATGATTTTGAATCTTGTAAGGTTGAGCGTAAACGTCTAAATAGTATTGACCTTCACCCCACTGCCACTTGACGTCTGGAAACATCTTCTTGACCGCCTTGTAACTCAACATTTCAACTTGAGAGGGGCTGTTAAAGCACTGAACAGCATGACGTTCATTCCTCGTTACTTTGGGCTTCAAACACGGATTCTTAATCGCCAAGAATGATCCACTTGGGAGGATCTGATTGCAATCGATGGCTTTTGAATTGTATGTGAAGAAGTTGTGGAGGTCCAACGCGATAGCGTGTTTCTGTTGAGGGTCTTCAACCACTGTCACGAGGCCTTTAAAAAGACATGCTGGTAGGACGGTCCTACAAAGAAAGAACTTTCCTTCCAAAACTTTCCCCAAGTTTGCTGCCAGTGTCTCAATGTCCACGATATTCTGAGGAATAATTTCAACGTTGGAATAGGCTCTTACAGAATCCAAAGGGTCTGGAACTGGACGAACTTGTTGGTGAAGTCCCAACGAACCTAGCCTTTTCGATATCGAATTCACCAAACCGAAGGAGTCCCTATAGGGAAATCCCTTGCCGCGTATCCCTTCCATGTACATGAGGTTGTTAGCTTGGCTACTGATGGCAAGCTGTCGGTTCGTACTTAGTCGCATATCTTCAAGCGCTACTTCTTCTGAAGTTCCAGCGTCACCGAAACTAAACATTCTGTTTCGAATCTCGACTCTCACTCACTAAAATACGACACAAATTATTTAAAACAACAACTGAAGAAAGATAAGTAGTGACTTTTGACAGTATTATGGCTTACCGGTTGGAATGTTGAAATCTACTCGCTGAATCTTAACCACCTCGAAAAAAACTCAGTAGTTTAGCCGTTGTCTTTCGCCAATAATGAAGAATTACTTTCCAGAGTAGGTGAAATTCTAAAATTGCATCCAATCCACAAGATAAAGTATCTAGATTAATCAAGCAGCGTCGACAACTGAATCGCTTCAATGATAACATGAATTTTACTTACGACGCACTCCGACTCCGACGCAGATGATAATGACCCGCAACTTAGGAACTACCTCTGAAATAGGAACTTCCACAGCCAACTCTGACGGCAAACTGTTAAGCACCGACTCAAGATCAGCAAATTTTAAGCACACAACAACGTGCACGCAACGACAAAACGTACTCCAGCTTCCGCGTGGAGAATATTACGTACTCCAAGACGAGCCCTCCGTACGATCGGCTTCCACTTTCCACCGAACAAACACAGAGGTCCTCTGCGGTCTAAAGTTCCCCAGACGGCAAATCGAACTTCAAATTCTGTTGATTAGATCCACGGCATGAGTGTCACGGCCTGCCGTTGCTGAATAAGGTTGCACTGATTGCAGTAATTGATGGGGTAAAATAATAACTTGCAACGAACGGCTATCAGGTTATTTTAGAAACCGTATAACACTCTTGTCAGTATGATACCTGTGGGGGACTTCTACACACTATCATACTTTGATAACTGCGGCATCTGTAGCGTACGAATTCCTCGCTAATGAACTCTACACTTGACATTTTAAATCGATCTTTCAAAAACTAGTTACTTATGGTCGATTCGAAACTGGAGATATATGCTTTCCTTTCGTTCTTCTCTTAGGCTAGACAAGACTGACACTTCTTACACAAGGAAGTCTCAAAGTATTTCTGATGGAGGAATTTAGAATTGATTGGTGAATTAAGATAACACCGAAACTTCAAACAACATTAACGTGAAACCATAATGAATCGGGTAATAGAGTTAATTTATTGCAAGAATACAAGAAATGCAATAAAATAAATTGTATTATGATTTTACTATCAATCCCAATAAAACCGCACGTAAAAGAAGTAACAATTAACAAACGTAAAATCAATCGAGCACTTTTAATCATTGGAACACAGCAAGTGGACGGCGATCTAAAGGAATTAATTAACACATTTATGAATATTAAAATTAATAATACTTAAAAACTATTTGTAACAGTACTTGAATAATTCTGATCAATATTACAGTAGGGAAACCTGACTCAAAATTAAGCGAAAAAATTGATGCCAAGAGCTTCAAGGTCAGATAGAACTTGTATCGATTCAGTTTCGATTATCTTGACAACTTGAATTGATCCATAAGCTGCAACCAAGTCTTCTTTTAACAAGGACACCCACTTGAGCGTGCTTTCCAGGTCATTCAAATCCAAACAGCATCGTAGGATGTTCAAAATGGTCAAAACTGCGTTTCTGATCAGTCCAACTTCTCTTTCGACGGAGTGAATCTTCTCAAGCAAACTTCGACTCTTCTCGAACCTTGCAGCTCGATAAAAGGATGAAGTTATTTTGTGGACTTCGTCAGTAGTTAAACAAACGTTCAATTTAGGATGATGTTTCCTCAAATACATAAGTTGGGCAGCTGAGGCCGCGATTTCTTTCGACCACGGGTTTCTTCGAAGAGACGGCAGTTCTTTCAATAACTCAGAGCGCTTTCGAGCATTTCCATTGTCTTTGTCAAGTTTGTCCAGTTCGCAAAGTCTACAGTTGCACAAGAAGGAATAGTTTAGGAGAGAAGCCACGCGGTAGTCATAAGGAGAGCTTGGCAGGACGTAAGAAATTTGGATCTGCTCTCCCTGCTGTATCGGTTTGATTGCTCGCACGATGAGAACGTCTCCGTGTTCCGACCAAGTTGCATTAGCGTCGGAGCAGCTGTGGTTGAAAAGTGACGGAAGAATCCAAACGGCAGTGAAAGTATGAGATGTTCCAACTTGTTCAGAAATCTTCAAACGCCCTGCTCTTCCAGTTCCAAAGCAATTGTACTGAATAATCTTGCGAATTCGATTTATGTCGACAAGTCGGCTTGCATCGGAGTCTTCGGGAAGATACTGAAGCTCTGGCCCCGCGAAGAGTTCGTAGAACTCAGGACCTGATTCTGGCTCGTAGTGCAGTTTGTAAGCGATTTGAACACACAGGGCTTCGTGACTTTCTTGAATTCCAAAGGAATCAGTCGATGTCTCTAGATTATTCACTTCCAAATGACTCGAATGGTTCTTCGTCAGAGCAAACGCCTTTGTGCTCAGAAGAAGTTGACCAGGACGAATATTCTCAGCTGCAACAAGTCCTCTGCCTTTACCGTCATCAGTCAGCACTTGTTCCAACGGTCCAATAAATTCGAAGACACTTTCAACGGAAACTACCGATTCACTAAGACTCAGCAGCTTCATCATGTCAACGTCTACCACGTCATTTGTAACTTGAGAGGCGAAGTTTCTTGCAGCTTCGGCGATATGTACCACCGCTTCATCACACGACAATACTTTAAAAGTAATCAATTTCTCCGAAATGAACTTTGCGGCTTCTTCGTACTGGCGGAGTCCAATCAGAGCTTTCGTCTTTCTGTAAACTGCATTCACGTGTGATTCATTCTTCTCTAGAACTTTGTTGCAGTCATCCAAAGCTCGGTAGAAGCACCTGAGACTAAGAAATACACCTGCTCTTTTGCACAACAAGTCTGCAACAAAAACTGAGTCATTGTCGTAGTCCAGTGCAATTTTGTACCACTGAATAGCGTCAGTAAACCGTTTCTCAATGAAAGCCGCATCTCCCAGTCTTTTTAGGGCCTCTCCAGTCTGACGTTGAGTGCCCTCCATCTCCAAAGTGGACCAGAAATTGTCATTCGGAATTATGAAAGGTTCAGGTTCAAGATCCAGAAATCTTTCGCCCCACTGCCACTTGACGTCTGGAAGCATCTTCTTGACCGCCTTGTAGCTTAGCACTTCAACTTGTGAGGGGCTGTTAAGGCACTGAACAGCATGAAGTTGATTTCCTATTACTTTGGGCTTCAGACACGGATTCTTAACCGCCAAGAATGATCCACTTGGGAGGATCTGATTGCTATCGGTGATTTTCGAACTGTACACGAAGAAATTGTGGAGGTCCAATGTGACTGCGTGTGTCTGCTGAATGTCTTCTACGACTGTCACGAGGCTTTTCGACAGACATGCTGGTGGTACTATGGTCCTACAAAGCAAGAATCTTCCTTCCAACACGTTCCCTAAGTTTTCCGACAGTGTTTCGATGTCCACAATATTCTGAGGAATGATTTCAACGTTAGCATAGGCTTTTTCAGAATCCAAAAGGCCTGCTACTTGTTGTTGCGGGCCCAACACGCCCAAAGAGTCACTACAGGGAAACTTGTTGCCCCTCTTCGCTTCTAACATGAGGTTGCTAGCTTGGAAACTGATGACAAGCTGTCGGTTCATACTTCGTCGCATATCTTCACGCGCCACAGCTTCTGAAGTGGCAGCGTCACCAATACTACACAACTGCTTCAACATCCTGTTCGGTAGCTCAACTCTGACTCACTATATACGAAACAAACAATTTAAAACCACTTGAAACATAAGTAGTGAGTAGTGACCCTTGCAACTAACCGGTTTAAATGTTGAAATCTACTCAGTCCTCTGAATCGAAATCCCCTCAAAAACGCTCAGTAAGCCGTTTGCTATCGCCAATGGATTCTGAAGATTTAATTTCCAGTGGTGTAGTTCTAAAATTGCATCAAATCAGAAGATAAAGTATTATAATCTAGATTTAGATTTAGTGTAGATAATTTAGATTTTAGATTTAGATAATCAGGCAGCGTCGACAACAGAATCGCTTAATGATAACATGAATTTTACTTACGACGTTACGACGCAAACGATCGGAAACTCAGGATGAACTATATCCGATTTGTAACTTGCCAAGTCAGTAAAAGTCAGACGTAGACGTCAAACTGTACTGAAGATAAAATGCGCCAACAACCAACGCACACACAACACAGCGTACTCGCTACAGCTTTCGCGTGGACAAGATTACGTTTTTCGCACTCCTGTCAGACGACTCCGTCCGACCATGTCCGACGATCAAATCAAATCAAATTGATTTCCACACTTTCCACCGAAAAAACACAGAGGTCTTCTGCAGTCCAAAGTTCCGCAGACGCAACTCAACGGCAAATGAGTCTCACGGCTTGCCTTCGCATTCGCATTCATGAGCTTTAGCAGAATAACATTAAGAAGGTATGAAAGTATGAAAGTACGAAAGGTAAAATCAACGTTTGCGTTTGGTTTGGTAAATCAATAATCGGTGAAACAAAGTGTAACAGCACAAAAGTGTATGCAACAAGAATAGAACCATGTTTTATTGCTTTACAAAACCATCTAAACTTCACACAAGAAATGAGTTGAGCGCGAAATATTCATGTTACGGTTGGTGATACAATATGAATATACAATTGATACAAACCACAGAACTATATACTAAGACAAACTTAATGAACGACTTAAGTAACGTTATTGATAACCTATATTCCTATGGAACAAAGATTAATAGGGAAATGAAATGAAAACATTGAGTAGTTGATAAGCCACTTTCTCAGTACGTTTAACATTTTATAAACTTAAAGACAAGTGAAAAATTAGGACTTGGGACTTAGATTCACTAGAAATATTTTTATGAATATAACAAGCTGCGGACTAGTTAGTAATTAGTATATACAACTTGTTTGAAAACGTAAAGATGATTTTCAGCAGCCCTACACAACTTTATCTTGAAAGAAGTCAATACAAATCTCCTTCAGTTCCTGGAGTTCCTTAGGACCCAAAATCTTCATGGGTTCGATGGATCCACAACCTGCAGTCAAGTCTTGCTTCAACAGATTAATCCACTGGTTCACTCCGTCTGTATCTTGCATAGCAATCTGAATTCGGAGGATGTTCATTGCAGTAACAATCGCTCTAAGAATCAATCCATTCTCCTTTTCCAAACAATAAACCTTCAGCAGCACCAGGAAACCTTCAAATGGCTTCTCAGTCTCACTGAAACTTTCGGCCACCATCTGCACAGCGTAACTTCTAGCTAAACACGTATTCAAGAACAGCGAGTCTTTCCTCATAGTTTCCAGCTCCGTGATGTATCCCATTGCTTTCTTTACAGCCTGAGGATTATTCTCAAACTTGCCCATCAGTGCCTCCAACTTGTCCATAATTAGAGACCGCGTCTTTTCTTTTCCATTTTTAGTATCTACTTCGTCTAACTTGCATAGTCGACATTGGCACACAAATGAACGGCTGCGAAACACGTCCATTCGGTCTTCGTATGGAGAATTAGCAGGAATGTATGAGATCAGGATTTCTTCACCCTTCTTGATGGGTTTAAATGCTCGGATAATCAGAAAGTCACCATGAGCGGTCCATATCGCATTACAGTCGCAGCAGCTATGGTTCAGTAGGGATGGGAGTATCCAAATCCCTGAGTACGTATGAGTATGAGGGTCAGCCAATGTCGCAAACGTTTCAGCTTTGATTATCGAGTGGAATGTCACTCCCGGGATATCCGTTCCAGAATGGAACATGTTCTGCAAGATGATTTGACCGATGCGTTTAATACTGACAGAACGATTCTCTTGCGAATTCTCTGAGAGGTATCCAAGTTCGTGTCCTGCGAAGAGTGAGTAAATCTCGGGACCCGACTCTTCAGGTTCTAAGTAGATTTTGTTAGCAATCTGAGCCACAAGAGCATCGTATTCTGGGCCACTGATCATCTGGCTTCCAGAATTCATACTCACGTTAAATCCTTTGATTTCATTCGTCTTCAGCTTCACTAAAGCAAATGCTTTAGAACTCATAAGAAGTTGGCCTGGATGGACATCCTGTGTTACAACAAGTCCGCGACCTTTTCCATCCTTCAACAGTTTCTTCTCAACAGGTCCAGTGAACTGGAACGCATCATCATTGTACTCAGCTGCTTGGTTCACTTTAATTAGTTTCATCATGTCAACATCGACCACATCACTTTTCAATTGAGAAACGAGGCCTTTCGCTGAGATCAACAATTGCTGAAGGTCTTTGTTTTCCATGAGCTCATCGTATTTCTCCATCTTCTCACAAATGAAGTTTGCTGCTTTTTCATACTTCCCGAGACCCATTAGCGCCTTAGTCTTCCGGTAAATACCTTTGACATGAGATTCCTTCGTCTTCAGAACTTTCTCAGTGTCTTCCAACGCTCGATGGAAACACCTCAGACTGAGAAATGCAGCTGCTCTGTTAGACAAAATGTCCACAGACACTTCATCGTCGGTTCCAGCGTAGTCCAACGCAAGCTTGTACCATCGAATGGCATCGGTGAATCGCTTCTCAACAAAACCCACATTCCCCAGTTTCTTGAGGGCTTCAAAAGTCTGTCTTTCAGTACCCTTCACTTTCCGCCAGAAGTCTTCGTTCGCGAAGAAGGGAATGCTCGGGATTTCGCCACGCCAAGTAACACCAGGAAACATTGCTTTAACAGCTTTCTTGCTGAGCATTTCCACTTGAGACGGATCATCACACCGTACAACGAGGACTCCACTAGTTGCAGCCTTGAACCACGGGTTCTTAATCGCCAACAAAGTTCCAGTAGGAAGTACATAGTCAAACTTGGTCACACCAGCAACAGAAGTTGAGTAGTTGTAGAGAGCAACAGTGACAGCATTTTTCCCTCTAGGATCTTCCACGAGAGTCATGATGCCTGTATATTGATCCGCTGGGATGATTGTCCTGCACAAGAGGAACTTCCCGGTGACAACCTTTGTTGGGTACTGCGACAGCGTAGCAATGTCGATTGCATTTTCGGGGGTGAGTTTGACATCTGGATAAGCTGAGTGAATCTCCGAAGATGTACTGATTCTCGTTGCGAATCCGGAAGTCCCACTGAGAGCAGCTTTCTTAGAGGCAACAGCTTGAAGGAATCCAATGTGACTGGAGATAAGCTTCTTGCGATCAGTGCTACTTTTAACGATGACATTACTTGTGTAGGGATCGACAACCATCCTGAAGTTGAGCATATCAGCCAAGCTGATGTCTGACATGTCCACCATTCTAAGGAAAACAAAATAATTAATAATTAACCGTTAAGTCTGTTTTTTTGTGATATTCAATTAAGGAAGTAAATTCCAATTGTATTTCTTACGTCTCTTCACGTCCTCCACAAACTCGTATTGCTTTCCTAGCTTAAACCAACAATGCCGGCTGATGTCACGTCTTGCAGGTTGATACGGTTTAAGTCTGAAGATGTTAGAGAAGGAGTTGTTGTTTAAAAGACGACGCTGGATTTAATCGTCAATCAACAAACAAAACAAATATCATAACTTTACTTTACCTGTTTTGTTTTGAAGTAGAAGAGAACGACGACTTTCGTGCCTCACAATTCTCACAGTTTAGCTGCTGTAGTTAAAACGTCAAAATGTACACTGACGTGACGACAACGGCAGCAGAGAAGATTGAAGACGCTACAGCGACAATAAAAGTGACATCGACGTTCACACGGTAGGACGTTTTTTGATGATTTCTCAGACTCGAGTTCCCAAGAGAAAATGAGAAAATCTTCCGCTCTTTCCTCTCACCGACTCAACCCTCAATGGACATAATCGATCCTCATGAATTTTGAGACTTTCACCACCGATACTTAAGAATGCCAATTAAAATTACTTAAGTACTACCGTCAGCTTTCGTCTTACCATTTAATTGCACTTCATTTCATTTCATCAGTAACTTTGTAAGTGATGGAAAACCACACAAGAAGTTCAACAAACGCAGCAGCAGGAACAGGAAAGTTTGTTGTGGCTGGAACTTCCAGGGAAGTGGTTCTTGGTTCTTCCCATTCTGCTACTTGCTTCATTCATCATTCCAGTCAGATATTGAATACAACACAGTCTTGTGTCAGTTGTGTC
>JAQGAC010001335.1:0-14392 GCA_034696585.1 Isotomurus maculatus | reverse complement strand
GTCTTTTTCTTGCGGTTACACAGCGAAACCGACACTATTACAGTTTACAGTTGCTTTTGCTGTGGTTTCATTCATAAGTTTGATTTTGTGATAAATATTCAATTATTTATCTCGATGTCAATAGATTTTGCTTATCTAAGCAGATACTAAAACAATAATTTGAAATTATAAAAATTGAGAATGTAAACCTAATAAAACCCAATTGCTTCTAATATGTTTCACTTTTTATTAAAATTTATAAAACTTAAAATGTTGTTTATCTGTTCGAAGCTGATTATCTTGTATTTTTATGGAACTGCGTATAGTTAACTCTCTGAAAAGTGTCACATGAAAACGCAACGAAGTAAATAAACGGCGATGACATCATCAGCTGTCAGACGTAGCTTTTTTCAGTGTTTTAGAGACTTTCCAATACGCATCAACTTCCCAACTTTCCAATATCTGGCTCCGATTTCGACTTAACTGAAATCACACAGCTGTGCCATTCAGGCGGCAACTGATCATTTTCAAGAATCTTATCCCCTCAGCAACAAGTTGAGGACACGGGACGAATTGAATGATTATTTATGAATTCTTGTAGCGTGTATAACTGGTCTTTGTCGTTGTATAGCATTCACGACCTTGGCTCTGAATATCTTTTGTCATTGGTCAGGAATGAGGTAATCAGAGAACTGGTTTTCTGGAAATCATTTTGAAGGGAGAGGCGATCCTGCAGTCCCACTTCCCCTACGAAAAAGAAGGTACTCTAATTTCCTGTCTAACAGCAAAATCCCGCAATAAGAAGTCTTGTAGATGATATGTGGCTCGTAAGACGCGTGAAGGAATAACTGAAAAAAAATTGGATTTCGAAGCAGTAATTGTTTTGTATTATGCATCCAGATGTTGGATATACATGAATGGACACAAATTCAGACGCAATTGTGGCCAAAGATAGTATTTTTAATTACACTTTGTACAATTAATTCTAATCAGAAAATTATAGTGACGAAGAAGGACTCTGAGAATGATGTTAAGTGGAGTTCAAAGGTCATGAGCTTCAGTGAATTAACAAAGTGGTTGCTGTAGGGAAGGGAGATGATTAAATTCATATCTCTTGTGAGATACAATATAGTTCTGGTTATTCTATTGAAAGCAATCCTCAGTAGACTGACTTGGCTACGTAAAATAATTTGTGAAAATGAAACAATTAAATGACTGGTTTTTGACCTCAATAATATATATTTGTGACTGTTTTGCAATATTCATGTAAAAGTTACGTATTAGAACTTCAATATTTCGAAATAAACTTCTAAGAAAATAAGTTTTTCGCCGTAATACGGATCACCCACATGATGAGCTCCATTCATATTCACTGAGCATCCGTAGTAATAAAACATTCTGAGTTTTAAGCTATGAATGAGCTCATCATTCAATTAATTAATATTCAGTTAGGGTATATTATTCTACTGGGAATTCCTAAGGAGGTCAGCTTTCAGTTGACCTTGCGCTTATTTTGCTTCCCATTTATTTCTCTTACTTCACTATCCAGTGTACCTTCAAGAAGTGAAGTACGTAGCTAACTAAAGACACGTAAATATTTGGCTTTCAGTTCCAAAGCTAACGTTTGCAATAGTAGGACCTCTGGTTGAAATGGACTGTTTAATAATTCTTATAACACTAATTATAATTCCGCTGCATCAGGTAATTGGCAGAGAGTAAATGCAAACTTTGATAACTGAACAGGATAAAATGATATCACAGTAATTCACATTTACTATTAGATTGCAGCAGACCTCAACTGCATGCGAACCAACAGAGGAGTCCTTGATGCCGATTTCAACTTGTTCAACAAGCATGAAAACGTTTGGAGTGTAACGAAGGACGACGTGGAGAAACAAATTTCGCTATTCTCAACTCGATTCAACCGTGCTCACATATTCACTTGGACTTATCCAGGTATTGATAGAATTAATCTTATATTGCTGTAAAGACGCTGAGATGAGAATGAAACTAAAAGTTCCGGTTTTAGATCTTATGAAGACGGTAGCAGAGGGTGTGTTGCAGTTTGAAAACGAATCAAACGTGAAAAAACAATTATACTTTACTGCACCTGCTGGCACTAATGGAAGTAATCTCAGCCATATAATTTCAGCGTGGAAGGATGCGCACAAAACGGTCACCGATATTCAGACTAGGGATAAGGATCTTGTTGTTGGGCTGTATTTAAACCAAAATATACCAACCTGGTCATCCTTATTTGAAGCAATTGAAACTGTGTTCGGTAACAGCAAGAATACACAATTGCCAATAGGAATGTATTATACGGGTTGTTTCGATAGATTTAGTAATACCTTGTCAGTTAAGGTATTTCAGAGATTACAGTTTGTGACTTGCCGATTGGATCCAGTCTTACTGTCTTCGCCTGAAGATTCGGCAGATGATACGATTAGAACTTGCGATTCGTTAAGGGACACTGCTCGCTCGAAGAACATCAGTGCTGAGATCATGTGCGCTGTGGCATATCATTCCGAAGGCAACTCCACAAACGGTATCGTCGGTGCTGTGTCAGACTACCATAGATTCTGGTGTCAAATATTAAATCGGGTGTCCCGAAACCAATCACATCCCCGCATAATAATGTGGTCAGCTTTTGACTACACACCAATAGCATATGGTAAATCTGTGACTGTCACGGAGCTTAATGATGTGAAGTATCACACTGGCTGGTGGAGGAGAGCACACAGAACGTCTTACGAACAATCTTCATTTGTTGAGAAAGTGGAAGAAATGCTTGATTGGCCGATGTTCGCCGGTTGCCCCAAGAAACCAACTTTAAAGGAACTTGCAGCAGCTCTTGGGGAGGAAATGAAGCGCCAAGGGATCGATTCGTTCCCAATTTGATATCTATGACGATTGCATTTGTTACTGGAATCAAACTTTTAATTTAAAGCGTTTAGTTCTATAATTACTAACATTTATAAGTCGATCTGACAGATTTATCTTCAATAGTTAACCAATATTAAATATATTATGCGATTGCTGTTTCCTCTAATGTTTTTTCACCCGAAAATGGTTTGCTGGACTTGCGCTGGCTGTGGGTGAAACTTCAAGTGTATAGAAGTTACCTTGAGGGACAGGCACTTTCTATATGGTTTAAACATTTAAAATCTTCAGATGCATAAGTGTTTCTTTAGGAAGCTATTTCACATTTTTATCCCGAAAACTTGTATATTGTAGCATTACGAAGATGAATAAAAAGCGAAGAAATCTATAGCTGGTTTACACAGCTTTTCCATGGTTTTGTAAATGTTTAAGTACGCATCCACTTCATGAATTTCCAATCTTCCTTGCATTTGCTAACAACTGAAGACATAGCTCTGCTCTTCTTCATGTAATTGTTGACAGTGTCGAGTTAATCTGAACTCCACTTAAGGACACTTGAGGTGATGGTTGATTGTTTGTGTACCCCCGGAGTTTCTTAAGTTTTTCGTTCCCATAAAAACATTTGCATGTTTGGGTCTGAACTTCTACTGTCGGTGGCCAGGAAGGAGGTCATCAGTCCACGATCTGGTTGTCTGATTTTGAAGGTAAGGATATCCTGCAGTCACCCCTCGCTCGCTGTACGAGGAGTATCTCCCATTTCCCCGTCAAAAACAACAGCATCCGTGAATAATAACTGCGTCAAGAATACTAGTGGACTGAGCCTTCTAGATAATATTCAGCCTGTGAAATATGAGAAAAGATAATCGAAACAAGTTTGGATTTAAGCTTCCATTGCATTGTAATTAGATTCTTTTTCTACATTCGGATGCTGATTAGAAATGAATTATTAAAGTAGCATACAGGCATTTCTTGTGGACAAAAATCTGTTAAAATATATTAGACTTTATGCGAAGGCTTCTGCAAAGGAGAAAAATAATGATAAAGAAGGGTGTCTAATATCATGTCAGCTGGATTTCTTACCAGGAATGAGTGTCAAATGCCAGGAGAGTTGAGAGTTGAGAGTTGAGAGTTGAGACACATACAATTCGACACGTATGGACGTAAAAAAATGGAAAATGAAAATAATTCGATGTAAAAATAATAACTTTATTCATAGACCCACCCAGTTGCATGTTAAGAGCTGCTGATGCAAATGCTCTTATTGAGGAAGGCGTCCTACGTTTTCGTCTTGAACTCGTGTTCCATTGTTATGCAACGAAAGTGAATAAAGGACCATGACTTCATCAGCCGGTTGACATTGCCTTTTCCAGTGTTTCGGAGATTTCTAAATAATCATCCACTTCAAGACTTTACGATCACCACCTCACATTTGTCAACAACTGAGATTATAAAGCTCTACTTCTCTTCAGGAGGCAACTAAACATTTTGAATAATTTGTAACCCTTCGGGGACCAGTTGGGGACTCATGAGAGGGTGGGTTGTGGATTGTTTCTCTACCCCCTCAATTTTTTCAAAAGCTTGTTGTATAAAACATTCACTAGTTCAGCTCTGACTATATTGTGATATTGGAAAGGATGTATAGCCCACGATATCGTTGACAGACAAGCATTTCTTAAAGAGAGTTGATCCTGCTGTCCCCCTTCCCACGAGGTACGAGGGAACCCTCCAATTTCCCGTCACAGAGAAGGAATAATTTAAACGAAATAGGATTGAAGCTCCCAGTGTAATTGGATTCGTATTCAGCATTCGGATATTTATTAGAAAGGATTTTTCACAATACAACAGGAAACAGGGGTGGACAGAAATCAGTTTAGTGAGAAATTTGTTTGACTTCATACGAAGAATTCTGACGGGAAAAAAGATAAATGTGAAGAAAGGTTTCATGTATGATGTCAACTGGAGTTCTTAGAACATGAAAATCGGCGGATATACAATCTGGTTGCTGTAGAGAAAGAAGATGCTCAAATTCATGTCCCTTGTGATATTCCTGTTTGCCTCATTAAAAAAACTGTCAGTCGTGTGAAATGACTACAAATATGAATTTCATGCATGACATTGTGGAAGAATAAAGAACTGTTAAGCTCAGTAATATCTAGTTGAAGTTTTTAGGTACTTACAATATGCATTTAGCAGTAATGTAAGCTGACTCTAATATGGGATTAAAATTAGTACGAATATTAATATTTATCTGCAAACATTACGATTATCCCACATCCTGAGTTTAATTTCCCTTGATTAAGAATCCCTACTAAAACAATATCCAGAGTTTTGAGAAGTTTATGAGCTCATCATATAACTAGTTAATATTCAGTTCGGGTATATTACCCTTGAGAAAATTCATATGCAGAAGGTCAGCTATCAGTTGTATTTCTGTGTCAATCTTGCTTCTCGTATATTTATTTTCTTTACTCTCCAGATTGTTTTCAAGAAGGCAAGTATGCAAATAACGACGACACGTAAATAATTTACATTGAACTTTTCTTCAGATTTATCTTAAAGTTAAAGTTTGCAATTGTTAGCACCTTAATTGAAATGGTTTGGTTAATATTTCTGATATCACTGATCGTGATCATTCCTCCTCCTCAGGTAACTGACGAATCATAAATTTAAGCATATAATGAGTAAACATAATTGACTGAAAAAAATTCAAAATTAGATTGCTGGAGTTTCCAACTGCTTAAGAACCAACAAAGGAGTTCTTGATGCAAATTTCAATTTGTTCAACAAACATGAAAACGTGTGGAGTGTGACGAAGGAAGACGTGGCAAAGCAAATGTCATTATTTTCCACCAGATTCAACCGTGCTCACGTGCTTACCGGGACTCATCCCTCATATATGAGGACCATTGCAGAGGGTGTTTTGCAGTATGAAAACGAATCAGGCGTGAGAAAACAACTATATTTTACTGCGCCTAGTGCTCCTAGAGGAAGTAATCTAAGCGAAACTATCACATTGTGGAAGGATTCATACAAAGCTGCTAACGATATTCGGGCTAGGAACAAAGACCTTGTTGTCGGTCTATACTTGATGCACAATCTGCCGACTTGGCCAGTATTGCTCGAAGCAATTGATGCTGTGATTGGTGAAAGCAAGAATACACAATTGCCAATAGGATTCAATTATGTGGGCGGTTCTGACGGTTTTAGCAATTCCTGGGCAATTCAAGCTTTTCAGCGTTTACAATTTATAACTTGTCAATTGAATCATGTCCTACAGTCTTCACCTGAAGACTTGGCAGATTATATTATTAGAACGTGCGATGCGCTAAGGGAAACTGCTCGGTCGAGGAACATTAGTGCTGAGATTATGTGTACTATAGAATATATTTCGGAAGGCAACTCCACAGACGGTATTGTCGGCTCCGTGTCGGACTTCCATAGATTCTGGTGTCAAATATCAAATCAGGTGGCACGAAACCAAACACATGCCCGCATAATAACGTGGTCGGCGTTTGACAACACACCAATGGTATACGGTGAATCTGAGACAGTCGCAGAACTTAAAACTGCAAAGTATCACACCGGCTGGTGGAGGAGAGCACACAGAACGTCTTACGAACAATCTTCATTTGTTGAGAAAGTGGAAGAAATGCTGGATTGGCCGATGTTCTCGAGTTGTACAAAGAAACCAACTTTAAAAGAACTAGCGGCTGCTCTTGGGGAGGAAATGAAGCGCCAAGGGATCGAGTCGTTCCCTATTTGATATATTTAAGGGTTTAATTCGTGAACAGAATCAAGATTTTAATTTGAACTGTTAAAAGATGATTTTTTGTAAATTTTCATGATGAGATTTCGGATTAATCTTTCATAGTCAGCTTTCACTTAAAATTATTTTAATGTAATTACTTTTTGCTTCGATTCAAAAGGGTTTGTTGAGCTTTTGCTGGCTGTCGGTTCAAGTTCCTTACATGAGTGCACCGCGTATTTGTTTTTGTGACGGTCACTTTCTAATATTAACACATTTTTCTAAACCTTGAGAACTGTTTGTGGACATAAATATTATTTTTACTTCTGCTACAGAGCCCTAAGTTTAAAATGAGCATTTTCGTTATATTAACCCAAATGACTATGTAACTTAAACAAGGGTACACTGTTCTGGTGGTTCAAGTCAAATATTAATCTTAAAACTTTATAACTCTTTGTCAATACGAATTTACATTCATTATTAGCTGACAAAATAAGTGTAGAACTGAATTTAATTAAACTCTGTCAACAAGTTAAACTTGAAACTAGTAATTTTAAACTGAAGCTTTTGGAGGCATAAGGAACATGTTCAAATAAGGTAGCTAATTTTGCTTGTCACAAATTGTGAGTTAAATTTATACATGTTACAATTATTTGCTGTCCAGAAGAGGCTTTTATATTTATTCTATCCATAGCTTTTCTATTTAGGAAACCAATGTATCACCAGTATTAAATTTCTTTGCTCATTCCGATTTTGGATACGTATGTTTCAACGCAGGTAGTTTTTTAAATTCTTAACTTCCATGATCAATCTAAAACGCTTCAGGTAATCAGAACATCGTAACAACATAATCAGAAGTCGTAGAATGACTGTAGCAAAAAGGTGTGGCTGAGTAATTAAATTGACTTACTTAGCAATACAGAGCAAGTCATTCTTGTGAACAATGTAATAGTGATAAAAAATAAAACAAGTAACATTGATAATCATGAAAATTGTATCAAGCGAGCTGTCCTCGGATCTTTAACATACTTCTGAAAAAATGTATTCATGAGCTGTCTGAGCTGAAAAATAGTATAAAGTATTTCTCTCCATATCGAATTGCAACCAAATAAATCAAAACCATCCTTTTAAATTTTACAAAAAACTAACCGGATGTTTTGTTTGGGGTAATAATAATGCATCCCTGTTACAACTCGTCCGTTTCAAATAGAATAATTCTTGTACATACTAATACCGAAGTAGCCTAAAACTTTGTTCACATTATTTTAATTCATGACGTAAGCTAAATGTAAATGTTTATTAAGAAATGATTGCTTTAATGATGAAGATAACAATATTTTACAAATTTTGCATCAAAAAAATTATGAATTGATATTAAAACGAAATAAATTAAGAAGCTAACATCCGAATGACGATTGTCTTTTTGAGACGTTTTAAATTGTGGACGCAGCAAAATACGTCCCTTCAGAAGGTCTGCATGTATTTTTCGCCGTTTACAAGAAGACATTAATTTGTGTCCATCCAACCCACTTGAAGAATTAGCCTACTTAAAAGCTCTGAAGAAGACTCGAACCTTTATTGGGGAACAGGGGAACTGGTATATGAATTTATTTGCGGGCTTGAGACAAAATTAAAGGAATTGCTATGAGTTCGACTCTTAAGTACGACATGCAGAAGAATAAAAGACTATTAACCTAAGTAATATTTAGTCCTTTCTATCTGTATTTAATTTTTACGTATAATGACTTCAATGAGTGGATTAAAATTAATAGGCATATACAACTTTTTATCGCCGAGTTACAATTCTCCCACATTCTGAGTGCAATTAATAGATATGGAAGTCTCTACTATATCTTTTGTTCAATTTAATTTTGCTGAAAATCCTTTGCAAAACAATACCCCGAATTTTACGAAGCCAATGAGCTCGTGATATAACTAATTAATATCCAATTATGACATATTGCTACAGTGAAAATTCATTTGTAGATTATCAGTTAACTTCTTATGTTTACCTTCTTCTCATTTTTTCCTTTCTCTCTCTCTAAGGTGTCTTTTAGGAGTCATATTTGCAATTAAATAAAAGCTCGTTAACATTTGAACTTCCACGTTTATCGTTTTGTAAGTTAAAGTTGGCAGTAGTTATCAGCTTGTTTGCAATCGTCTGTTTATGGATTAAAATTTTACTTGTCATCATTCCCCAGGTTCAGGTACCTGGCTTATCATAAATGTAACATGTAAACGTAATTAACCTAAATGAATTAAATAAGTACAGTAGAAATCATATTTAGGTGGTAGCATATCACAATTGGATGCGAACCAGCTTAGGAGCTCTTGATGGAAATTTTAATTTGCTCAATAAATATGAAAAGATTGAAATTGTGACGGAGTAAGACGTAGCAAAACAAATTTCTCTTTTTTCACTAGATTCAACCGTGCAAACGGGATCGCTGGTATTTATCCATGTATGTAGTGATTATTTGACCTTATATTGTTGTAGAGACGCTGAGACGAATTTGAATCCACCTGTTTCTGTATAAGATCTTATGAAAACCATTGCAGAGGGTGAGTTGCAGTATGAAAAAGAATCAAACTAAAAAATCAATTATTTCTTAGTTAGCCTTAGTTTAGTAACTTCAGTTCACGCGTTGTTTAAGAAGAAGTTGTCTAATGAATTTTAGCACTGGTATACAAAACTCAATTTTATATTTTACTTTCGATTGGGGTCGTGTCCTCGCATCAGGTAAACGAAAATCACAAATTTTAATAAATATTTAACTCTTACAAGGATATGAAAGAACTAGGAGAAACATAAGCAAATTGTGCTTCGACTCCAGACACCAACTGTATGCGAACCAAGGCAGGATCACTGGATGGCGATTTCCACTTGTTCAACAAGCTTGAAGACGTATGGCGTATAACGAGGGAAGACGCAACGTAACAATTTTCCCTTTTTTCCACGAGATTGAAACGTGCACACGTGTACGCTCACACATCTGCATGCACAGTTGAGATTATTGTTGTGCTGTTATTTTGACACAGAAATGCAATTGAACATAATCTTTCTATCTTAGATTTTGTCAAGATCATTACAGACGTTGTATCAAAATTTGAAAGAGAATCCTACAAGAAAGCGCAATTGTTCCTTTCGTCTCAATCTGGTACCAAAAAAAGAAGATCTTAATGAAACTATCACTGTTTGGAAAGAAGCTTTCAAGACTGTCACGGATAAAGAGAAGGCTAAGAGAGGAGTAATTGTTGGGCTTTACCTCATTCCCAACGTAACCAGTTGGAAAATATTACTGGAAGCTTTCAAGGCTGCATTTGGGGTCAAAATGAATCCAGTGGTACCTCTAGGAACATATGAATCGAACTGTTACTCAAAACTTACCGAACATATTGTTAGTGCATTGGCGTATTTTCAGAGAATACAGTTCGTAACTTGTATTGTGCCTCCAGCACCGACGTTTTCTCCGGAAGAGTCGGCAGACGATGTTATTAGAACATGTGATTTGTTACGCGACATTGCTCGCTCGAGGGACTTAATTGCTGAGATCCTGTGCGCCGTGGAATATCCCTCAGAGGGCAACTCCACGTTTGTTGTTGTCGGTTCCAGTTCGGATTTTACAAGATTCGGGTGTAGAATTTTGCACCACGTCGCGGGTATTGATTCGCATCCACAGATTATATTTCGGCCTGCTTTTGACCACCCGCCCATAACCTTCAATAACAACAAGACGGAAAAGCATGGTGCGAAGTATAACATTGGTTGGTGGAGAAAAGTACACAGGACTTCCTACGAACAATCTGCATTTGCGGAGAAGATAGAAGAGTTTAAAATGGAGAAAACGTGCATTAATGCATCAAGAAACTCGAAGTACAAACGTGAAGCATGGATTGTAATTTTGTAATTGACAAAGCAAAGCTGAAAATGCCAGCCGACCTGTTAAAAAGATATCCCGATTGTGCCTTTTACTTGAAGCAGAAATTCACTGATGCAGGTGTTTACGAAGTTGATGATCCTCTCACGACTGATATAGAATTTGTCAGACTCCTCCAAGGAATAGAAAAAAACTAGCGGATTCTTTACCTGTTAAAAACAGCTTTTGGCTATGGTCTTGACTTGTTGTTCCCTCTGTTCATAAAGCGCTTAGGCGTTGTTAGAAGTTTTAGCGTATTCAGAGATGAGTTGCTCCCAAATCTCCTGCTTGAAGGCCAAAGTTGTCAATACTTTCTATTGGATACAGAATACCATCAATTAAGTTGAAGTTCAACTTCGGTTAAGGATGTCCTTTATGTTTCTTAAACAATGAAACAATACAGGGGAAGCAGACTTCAAGCCTCAGGAATTCAACAATACGATCTTGACTCTGGAAACTTCATTGGATATCCGAAGCCTGGCTACAATGTGTTTGCAACTTTACTGTTAAACTCAACATATGGAATACCACTGTCGGAAATGACGGCAGTTCGAGATTTTCACACCTTCAAATGTTCCGTGAACAACCGTTCTAAGCTCTCCTCAAGGTTATCAGCTGCGATTAAAAATCTCAAATCTTTCGACAACGCTAGCTGCCAATCAGTTATCCGATGGAAGTCTTTTTTCGACGAATTCGGAACCCACGTGGTCAGTTCTGTTTTTTGGGTGGGTCAATTCAAATATCATATTACACAAATCACTCCTTATACGAAGCAACTGCCTAAAACCTGTCCTTCCTTTTTTAGCTAACGGAAGGGAAGAAAGTAAGAAATGAGTTTAACTTAAATTCACGGTACTTCTTGAAGTTCTCTGGAGGAGACGAGTCCCTCCATATTTCAAAAATCTCAAGATTTCCGGGGGAAGAGGTAAAAGTAATTAGGAGCAGATTTTAGGCTTTTACTTGTATTAATCAAGAAGGTTCATGTACTATGGTTCATGGTTCTGGTAGTAAATAATAAAAACTTAAGCTAGAGTTTTACAAAAAATCAATGAATAAACACCACCAAGCTACTTCGGAGTGGGTTTTGCACTGTTGTTAAATGAAAGGGATCGCATTTGCGTGTAAATGAAGTTGCCATTACGCTTTTAACACAGGGACCACGAGTCAGGAAATGTTCACATTGATTGAGATTTGCTCCAGTTTCTGCTAATACTTCGTTCGAGTTTTAACGTTTGACGTTAAATGTTACAGAGTGTAATTTCTGCGGAGGCAGTATGTTACATCTTGTTAATTTATGTGTTGTCGTTTTTGTTGATTTGATTTGAACTAGAACTGAATCTATTTTATGCCAATTATTTCACAAGGAAGTTATCTTGTGTCAGGTACTACTTAAAACTCTTTTTGTATGTTTCCAACCATTTGACTGTCTTAATATTTGGAAAAGACGACATACATATTTCCTGGAGTCCTAAAAAATTGGGCTATCTCGGTCGTTAATACGAATTAATCAAACATTGCAGATTAGTAACCAACAAAATAAAACTTGTTTCATATTTAATAACAAATTAATATAAACTTCAAGAATATAACTAGCAGAATAGGTACTAGTTCCATTTACCTGGTAGAATGTTTTGAATTAACTGGATTCGTACTCATGGACGATTAAAAACGTGCCTCATATATTTCAGAAACTTATGGTTTTCTCTTCATATTTGACGCAGACTTCGTAAGTACAGGATAGTAACTTCAAAACTTGTGTTACATGTATCGTAATTGTGAAATAATAAAAATGGTTCTTTTAAATTTTCTTTCAAATTATTATCAGAATAAAGAATAAAGTCATAGTAGTTTAGTATAGTTTATTAATATGAAAGGTAATACTAATTGTGAAATTAGTATTATCTGTCACATTAATAACTGCGAAATAGCTACCGGTGGCATTTAAGATGTGTAGAATTAGCTGGATTTCCCCTGCACTGAATTCTCGTAGCTCTAATGCATGAAGTGGCAAACAGTGAAGGTGGGGAGAAACCAGTTTAGAGATGGGGGCGGTGGTGGAGTCGGTGATGATCAAAGAAGTAAACAATAAACACACGGAATCAAACTATCTCCCTTCTAATTTATTTATTGGTTGCAATATTTTTTATTATTTTCATATTGAGTTACATCTAATTGTAATTAATTACTGCTTATTCATATACCAGTTGTGACAAAATGTTTGTTATTGAGCACTCACAATAGGTGAAGTGAGTGAATACTCAAGACTTTTTACACAAGCAACCGTCACTGCGTCATACTATATACTTTCATTGACCCTTGACCAACGTTGTGTCATCCAGGAAGATGAAGGATAAAAAATCGACTAAAATTTTTACAAATATATTTTGGTAAGCGATTGTCCACCTTGTGTTATTACTGTAAAATAAACATTTCATGTGATGGTTTCAATGTTTAATAAAAATATTTGCAAGTCTACTTCCATTGTTAACAGATTCGGTGGCAGGAAAGCCGTGAATATTCGAGTTATTGTGATTGGAATACGTTGAAGAATGTCTCAACATAATTGTACGATAGTGAGTAATATCACAGAGGTCTGGACTTTCCCAAACTTCCAGCAGTTTATCAACACCAGGGGAAACAGAGGATTCTACAATATACCTCCAAAGCCGGTTTCCAGTTTGTCCAGCGCTTTTCACGTTTTTTATTTAGAAAAGCAATCGACAAATCAGGTTAGCACATATTTGTTGCTTTTGTTAGTATAATGTATCACATAAACACTTTAATGGTTTTTTATTGCACAGGCTGACGAACCTTTGCAAGCAAAAGCAAATCTTTCCGTGAATGAAGTAACTTCAGAGTTGATTCTAGTTATTTCTCTTCATGATCGCCAGCCGCCCCCTTCTTGGGCCGTCACCGTTAAGTTCAGCTCAATTTCATTTGTAAACACTATTGGACGAGTAGATGAAAGTATGTAATAAATGTATTCAGTCCCAAATCGAAGTTAAAGCTACACCTATTGACTCTTACAGCACATCCAAACCACTACGGGAGCAATGCAGTTTACGAAGAAACAGATTTACGGACTTGGAATTGTACAACACCTCTTTTTCACACGAGATGGGGAGAAAGAATCTACAACAGCTGCAACAATTCATTGACAATCAGGTTCTCATTGAGCTGCAGGATAACGAAGCAGCCAACAACTGGTTCAGGACACTCTTTAGCCGAAAAGGACCTGCAGCTTTGTGGAATCGAAGCCTTAAGCGATTTTGAAGCACTAATGAAAAATGCCGTCACAGCAGACATTACAGTAACGACAACAAAAGGAGAAATTCGATCCTTTCAATGTCACAAGGCTATTCTTGCAGGTTCATATCGGATAACTTTGCCACTAGATAGAATGAAAGCATTATTTAATTTCACTGTTTTCTTTGAATAGCAAGAAGCCCCGTACTTAGTGCGATGTTTGAAACCACAATGAAGGAAACACAAGAAAACTTGGTAACTGTGGACGATATTTTGCCAGAGACAATGGAACACTTCCTCTCGTTTCTCTACTGCGGACGCTTTCAGAATGAAACATGGGTCAGACATCTTCCACATTTGACCTACGCAGCTGACAAGGTTTAAAAAACCGTTTTTGCACAGTTAAGACCGTCGACTTCAAATTTTAACTAAAATAATATTGTTATCACCTTTAGTACTGCGTAAGTTCATTGAAACAATTCTGTGACTCTAACATGATTCGAAGCGTCACATGTGAGAACGCTCTTGCAATTGCGGACTTAGCCCAACGACACGAACTCTGCAAAGCTGTCGTCGATATTCGGGAATTTATTGCACAGTATGTTATTTAACTTATTATAAT
>JAQGAC010001334.1:0-14397 GCA_034696585.1 Isotomurus maculatus | reverse complement strand
TTCTACAGAACCTGATTGACCTCTCATAAGGATAAGCAGCAGCTCAGCAGAGTCTTCAGCACGAAGAAGAGCACCTTTAACTTCAAAAGCCATAGCCTTTGTGACTCCTGTCGTAAACAGGTAGGTAGGCACAGACAGAACCCGTCATTATGAGAATATGACTTCATAAGTCATTTTGCAGAGAAATGTTGGAGCACCAAGTGTGTAAAAAGATCTGCTTGCAAGGAACAAAGTGGAATGGGAGTAATCAAGGAAAGGTAGCCAGCCCCACACAAAGATTTCTGCAAAAACGAGTCATTCTCTTAAGTTCACGGCAAGTGGAACTATCAGCGATTCAGTACAGCAGAAAGACAAACACGCTCAAGCACAACTTCACTATCAACAAGAAACAAGAGGTGTAGTAGAGGGTGGATTGCACTTACACAATCATGCGGATGCAATAGATCGACATACGTGAGAAAGACAACCAACACTGCAGATTATTATAAGCAATGTGTTTCTCTAACTCGGCTTTAGTGTGTGAATACCAAGTTCACGATTGCCAACTGTCTTTCTCGGAGACTGGAAGGTGATTTGCTTAACAGCTTTCATGCTAAACTGGAGTCTTCCTACCTCGTCGACATTTTATGAAGTCATTCGCTCACGAGAGCTCTTTTGCAATTTACAATAACATTTTCCTACCTGAATTTTTGTTCTTAATAACAAACCATTACGACCACAGCTCCTCAAGTTAAAAGACACCTCTCCTCAGTTTTTGCTGCGAAATGTTGCATGGTGCACAGTGCACATGCATTATATACACAAAAGGTATTGTGAAATATTGTGATTAATAAATGCATTTGGAAATTCCAAGGCTGAGTGATTCTTGTGTGGAAAAAATGAGTGAACTCCTTCAAAACTAAGCGATTCCAAGAACATTGACCAAACCAGATCTGAAGATGGAAGAAGACAAGCAGATTCTCATAAGCTGTGACACTCTCAATGAAATCCCTTTAGAAGAAGATTTGTCCAAGACACCTCCACTTTCTAGTCAATACAACGATCTGAGACTTTCTTTCTCATCTCCATCTGAAACCCAACCTACTGCGGCTTCTCAGGGAACATTCACTCACGAAGACTGGACTGATCCTTCAACGCATCATCCCCCACACAGACCTTGCACAAGTGGTCCCAACGACACAACTCCGAATGTCTACGGTCAAGTGAAGAACCTAAGGAGTCGTGTGAATCGCAGAATCCTTCGATGCTCCCGGAGTATTTCAAGAATCGCCTCTGTGATCGCTCAGAACTTAAAGTTCCACGGGAAACTCCTCCTGAGTTCGTTCCTCCTGGTTTTGTCTTCTTCGGGAATCCTCATCTTCTTTCCGTTGCATTTGGAGAATGTGGTCAGACACGGAATAAGCGATGGCTACTCAGCATGCCTTTCAGCGTCAACCATGTCCACTCTGCTCCTTCTGTTTAATTGTCTAGTCCAGGAGTGCTACGCTAGAAGGAATTTTAGAAACGGATCATCCTACCTAGCCGCGTTGACGTCTCCAGAAAGCGTACTGAAGCCATTGGTTAGCTGGCAGAGTGCAGGAAAAATCGGATTCTGCTTGGGGCTCAGCACTCTCACCGTTTTCTACTCGTGGGAAAATGACAAGGTTCCCTGTAATCTACAAGATCCACTTCTCGGACTTGTTATCATCTTTGCGATCATCACACACGCAGTCAGCCATTGGACAAGTAAGCCATACAGGATATTAAATACGAAATAGAAGCAGTTTTAACTGTGTGTGTAATTATTTTATTATTATGTCCACATTATTAATCATAGTCACAAGACAACTACTGCTTTACATGATTAACCATTACCCCTTTAATTCAGTTTATTACGGAGAAGCACACGATTCGCTTAAACATTCAACATTACAGTTGGGTTCTCACAATAATTTAACTCGATCGTATTTATTGCAGATGTTGGCCTGAAACGAACCTTCGCTCTCTCAGCAATTGCCTGTGGTAATTTATATAACAGATAATAATTAATTGAATGTTAATTGAAGCATAAATATGTTCTCTGGTCTCCGTGGCAGGTGTCTTTGTCAGTGTTGACTATCCGCTGGTGGATCATCATCGCTGCAGAGGATATTATTACCGAAACCAGCCAAACGATCTTTGGTCATGGAAAGTTCATTTGGTTTGGACTTTGTCTTTCATCGTATCAATTTGGCTGTCTACGGTTGCAGCTTTCTTCCTCGAGGGGTCAATTCCACTTCCAAAGGTAATAATTTAAGTTTACACAAATTCATTATGCTAACGATCGCTCCAACACAATTAAATGGAATGGAAAAACTTCTACAGGTGAAACACACTCGTCTTTACGACTTGGAATACAACGCAGTGAAGCTGCGAGTGATGAACAACAACGAATCATCCAGGCAGAGTGGATGTGAAGAGATTTCTAACTCTGGGAACTATCCGCATATCCTCCAGTCGTATAGATTCAGTCCGTACATAAAATTCCACGTGAGCTTAATCTCCAATGCAGTTTTGTGGTTTGCCGTGTCGACTTGGACGGTGATTGCTTCTCTCTTTTGGACTGAATTCATTCCAGGATTTGGAAAAGTGAGAGAACATGTACAATCTAAAATTGACAATAACACTCACGATGACCATTGGGCCATTGTGACTGTGACTCTAATGGGACATTAGACGCAACCTTAATTGTAATTTATGTCACTTGTTGCTTCGCAGGGTGTGGGAGTATCAGGAGAAAAGTTACCGGAGCGTATTCTAGAGGCTTTTCGCATCTCATTAAGCACCGGCTCATCTTGGGCCTTGTTCATTTCCTTATTTGTGTTTGCCCATGCATTCACGTATTTAATTGTCCTCACTCGATCTCCCATTGTTGCAATCTCGGTGGCAGTTCTGGGATTCCCTATTATTGGATTGTGGTGGTCTATGTTTCAAATCACAAACAGTCTCTTCGTATGGATGCCTTTCTTCAGCGGCGAACTTGTGTGTGCCTTCTTGGGCTTTGGACTCATTGCAGGCGGATGTTACTATTTGATCAAGTTTGAGGTCTGCAATCCAGCGAAAATCAAGAAAGGCGAGACTGGTCAACCTTCAACAAACACTTACGGATACAGTGGCATTCAAAGACTTTAAATCGCTCCTGTTTGAAACAATTGAAATAAACTTGTACCCTGTATGCGTGACTTTGTACCAAACAAATGAACATAATATTTGATTGAATATTGCAGCCTCGTAACACTTGTAAAGTGTTAAGTTTTCATGAGGAGTCGATTGAACTCAAATCGGAATTAGTAAACATTTTTTAATGCCATTCGATTCGATTCAAACTGAACTAACTGAACTATTTATTACTTATGAGTGTTTATGAGTAATAATC
The DNA here is from genome assembly GCA_034696585.1 of Isotomurus maculatus. Taxonomy (NCBI): domain Eukaryota; kingdom Metazoa; phylum Arthropoda; class Collembola; order Entomobryomorpha; family Isotomidae; genus Isotomurus; species Isotomurus maculatus. The sequence continues at coordinate 11,003 of JAQGAC010001334.1, read as the reverse complement.
GATTTTATTGCTTTTGAGCAACCGTACCTACCTACACATTTATTTAGCCTTCGTGCCTAATCCTCAACACAACTCCACTACACTTGCATTATTGACTTTCATCGTTTCAGATAACACTTTATCACCTGATAAGACTTATGTAAGCTAATAAGCTAATAGTGTGCTCTCTCTATATTGTTGTACAAGGTCTGTATCGCTTGCAACCTGATCTATGCAAGGTGAAGGGTTATTTTCCTGACATGATTTTGTGATCTTATTTTCTACACGTTCGATACAGAGTAAATTATCCAAGCAATTTCATTTTCAGTAGAGTGTTAAGCATCGAAAGAGCCACACAGTCGTCATTCCTACTGTCAGCTTTCTTTATAACAAATCGCGTCGAAATGTTGCGAAATCTGAGTAAAAGCAGCCATAAATGGCAAATGGGAAGAAACAGCGTTCCCGTAGCTTCTGCATTGTTTGCGAGAAACCAGTCTTCCCCAGCTGGGGGCAAACGAAAGACAACTCAGCTGAAGGAAATGATCACTTCACCCAATTTAGAGTTCATTATGGAAGCTCATTCCGGACTGAGTGCGAGAATTGTGGAGGAAACAGGTTGGAATTAACATGTGGAAGGTTGTGGGGTCTACACTTCATATTAATTGCTCGTAAAATCTGTTTATAACTCTTGAAGGATTCAAAGGAATCTGGGGAAGTGGTCTGGCCATCTCGGCTATGATGGGAGTTAGGGATTGTAATGAAGCCTCCTGGACTCAGGTGACGGACGTGCTGGAATTCATGGCAGACGCGAGTTCCATTCCAATTCTTCTGGATGCCGATACTGGATTCGGGAATTTCAACAATGCTCGAAGACTTGTGTCCAAGTTGGAGAAACTTGGAGTTGCTGGTCTGTTAAGCTTGCTGGTTCTATCTTAAAACATTGATGATATAAGTATGTACTGTAAATTTTTGAAGGGTGTTGCATGGAAGATAAAATTTTTCCTAAAACCAATTCACTCTTGGACGGACGCAAACAGTCGTTGGCTAATGTGGAAGAATTTGCTCTAAAAATAAAGGCAGGGCAAAAAACAATACAAACCGAATAATACTAGTATTTGATGTAGTTATCACTTGTACACTAATTTTGCAGGCATGCAAAGAAGCCCAAACTGACCCAGATTTTGTAATTGTTGCTCGAGTTGAAGCGTTGATCGCAGGATGGGGAATGGACGAAGCGCTTCGTCGAGCTGAAGCTTATCGGAACGCTGGAGCTGATGCGATTCTGATGCACAGCAAGAAATCGGATCCATCTGATATTGAGGGATTCATGAAAGTCTGGAAGAATCAGGTTGGTCAGAGGATGTCCTAAGTACACCTACAATCAAGAGAAACCAATGATGACCTAAATTTGAATTTCAACACTTAGGGACCTGTGGTAGTGGTACCCACGAAGTACTACAACACTCCAGCACAGCACTTGGCTGATATGGGAATCTCACTTGCCATATTTGCCAATCATAACATGCGTTCCTCAATCACAGCAATGCAGAAAACAAGTGCTAGAATCTTTGAGATGAAGTCTCTTGCGGGTGTAGAAAAAGAGGTATTGAGATGATAGACATCTGCATCCAGAAAATGTTTAAATGGACAATAATTTTACATCGTTGTCTTTATCTTTTTAGGTGGCTTCAGTTAAGGAAGTCTTCAGGCTGCAGAGAGAAGATGAACTGGTAGAAGCAGAGAAGAAATATTTACCTCCAGTGTAATCTAATTTATGATTATTGTGGACAAAGTGGAGCTTTCAACCCTTCACAGGAGAGATAATAATTTGTATAAAAACGAAATTTTCAAAAACTTGTACTTGAGGTATTAATAACACTAGTTATTTTCAATTCATGCAACTCACCTATGTTCGAAGTTTTCTCGGGTCTACTTCTGTTATCAGTTTAGAATCTACCCTCTTGTGTAAAAAACAGCAATGCACATAAATTATTTACAATCGTCATATTCAAACTTATTTGCTGAAAATATTCATAAAAGTAAACTATACTAATCAAAGCTTTCAGTCTAAATTCTCTAAAATATACTAAAATTCCATGCATATTAGTATACTACAGATCCAAGTGAACCACAACTTAAGCAATGAACTTCATAGATAGCGAAGTTATCTCACGGTCAGTGTGCAGTTAGCAACATAATATTTCAAAAAGCCCGACAAAATTAAAGACTGATGACAGGTGGACACAGACGGTTTCCTAAAATAGTCACACTTTTTTCTGTTAGCTTACCTTATCTGCAATAATCCTAAGATCCTTTCCCACATTCATCCATTCACTTAAACTTCGTATGAGAAACAGAAAATGACAGGACTTATGGTGGACATGAGAATCTCTTTAGTATTCAGTGTGGACACAGCTTCATGTCCATTCGCTGTCATCCCCAATTCGAGCGAAGAAATAAATCTCCTTAGAATAATCTTCGTATAAATCAGAAACCAGAAAGTAATCCGCGATGCTCAACTACGGGAGCTTTTTATCTCTCACTGCGATTTGTTCCCTTCCACAGATCCGCAATCTGCTCGCACTCACTCGCAAATTGAAATTCCACACATTTGGTTCTGTTTTACACGATAAAATTTACAACCTCCACCCACTCAGCTGACTGTATAATATGTGCGAAATTATTTGCAAGCTGCTTAATAAGCCATGTTATCAACCTACATCAAAACAATTATTTATCATGAGATATAAATGGATGTAAAAAGCTACTTTATACCGCACATCTTAATTAAGCTGAAATTTATGACGATGCTAAATAAGTCCTATTAGAAGTAGACCAGCATAACAGACTATCATTTTACGTCTGCAAGACAGCCGTAGTATTTCAACAAAATGAACTCGTTACTTTTAATCCTACACACTCATTCTTAAACTTATTACTTAAACATCTTGGATGACTGGGACTCATTTACTGTTCGTCTCAAGATGGACTTGTTTAATGAAATTATGCTACGATTAGAAAACTAATTGTAGCCATCTATGAACCAAGATTAAATGGCTTTATGAGGGCAATCACAAACTGTAAAAGTCAAGTCCTTAAATAGATGCTTCATTTTTTACACAGATTTATTGGTTACTGCTTTTTGCTTATTTTAAGGTGCGGGATACGTATTTATGAGGAGTCTGAATGTGAACAAGAAGGTACAGGTCCATGGCTCAGTAATTCTGTTGATAACTAGGTGAGTTGTAAACTAGGATATGTGCTCTAGATTCCTTTCTAATTGCATTTTAACAATACATGGAGTAGAGAATTTAACCGCTGATTTTCGATAAGAATAGACGAAAAGATTGTGAAGCAACTTTTTCTCAAACGTAAACTTCTGATTCGATTGAAGGACTTGGAAGGACATAAATCTTCCTCTCCACTTCGAAGTGGAAGGTGATTTGCGATCCACTATCAGAAGTGAACCTAATGTGCCGTGAATATCGAGAGCTTCCTTATTTCCATAATATAAACAGACCAAAGAGTGAATCAGATCAGATCTGACCTTTCTGTAGAACTTGCTTGGTGACGACTTTATCGCCTGGAATTATTAAAAGGAAATTAAGTAGCTTTTGAGCCTTCTGCAAAAGTTATGTAATCGTCAGACTTTACAACTCTCTTAAGAGGTTCAAGAAGTTGATTTCCACTCATTCATCTTGCGGAGAGCCAGTTCCTTGCATCCTCAAAAGAAAACTACACGATGATATCTTTCCTTTTCGCTTGCTGCTGCTTTGTTGGACGCTATGTTGATTACTTCCCTCGTAATCTTGCATCGGCTTATCAAAATTTGAATGCGGTTTTTCCATTAACTTCATCTGCCCTGTAAGAAGTGTCAGTCAACTTGTCATCCTTCGCTGTGAATCTACACTCGACGAGGTTATTCTGTCTACTTTTGGTGCTTTCATTCACACCATTTTGTGTCAAAAATGGCAGTTGGCTCATCATTTCCAATGTTAAATTTACTCCATCTCCACAACTTTTCGACTCTGACACTCCTTTGCTTCATATTTAATGAAAACTTTGCTCTAAATGTCCCTGAAAATGAATAATCGAAGGATTCATTAGATTTAACATTAGTTATGCAATGATTGATGAAAGAGGACTAGATGATTCCTAGAACATACAAATTGTCTTGAATGAAATTTAACGATAGAATTCCAAGAATTTAGCCTCTCCGTGCGATCTAAAGATATGAGACTCCTACTAGTCCTACTGTAGTGTAATTTAAAGCTCATTAAACGTTAATCGTTGAAGAGACTGATGACTATGTGACTGTTGAATGATCTCATGTCGATTTAATGAACAACTCAGTGTTCCTGTATACCCCAACTCTCATGGAAAATCTGCACGCTGGACTCACTTGCAGCAACTGATATGAAAGACTCATGGAGAGAATTTATCTGTTAAAAGAATGAATATGTTCTGTGAGGTTATGTGTATAGTACCTGTTAGTTAGTACGAGTGTATGCACATACACACAGCATTTGCATAAAACAAGGATTTATTTCCTTACGAGAAGAAACATCTTCTTGTGGACTAATGGACCAGATGGAGTGGAGAAAGCAGAAAAAAGGACAAAAACTCAGTTCTTATCAATCCACATTCCAAGTTTCCTTCATATTAAAACAAATGTGTGTAATACCACCACGCACGCATATTGCACGCAGAGAGCGAGACAAGAATATTACATACATGCAAATGGTTGAATTTATCGCTTTATTGCATTTGGACTTTTTTGACATCGCCCAATCCAGCCGAGATGATATTGCACTAAGGCATTTGCAACTAAAGGTCGAGGGCATCATCACAGCAACTTGAGGCTTGAAAGTTCGAAAGAGCATCGACTGATGATAGCAAGCCACAGATCAAGCGTGGAATGATGAGCAGTGCAGACAGCCCAACGTGATGTATTTTTTATTCATGTACGAAGATGGCTTTGATCTCCAATCTAGATGACTTTTGAAACAACGTAGGTGGATAATAGTCATGTAGAGTTTAATGAATACACATATCGAGATGTTTGATGGATTAGGAAACTTCACTTATTCGACCGGAGCACACGTCCCAAGTCCCAAACTCGAGTGTAATTCTTCTACACTCAAAAAATCCAGTTCTTCATTCACCCCATTCAAGTTTTTCTCGTTTAATTAATCGAGTGTTATTTTGATAAAATCTCAAAAATATTGCCCAGTCCGGAGAAGATTTGCATCTTGCAACAAATCTGTTAAATATAGGGTGCAGGATTAGCTTAATCTGTATCCGATCCCAACATTCTTCCAACACACACACACAGTAATACGTATAAGTAAATGTTCCTCCCAGAACAAGTCTTTTTGTGTTTAAGTAAAAAGAGGAGAAAAAGTGAGATGCATACGTACGAATGGTTGTGAATCTTCTTGAGGCTCTCACACCTTCTCCAAGTAGAAAGAACTACATGATCTTCTGTCCTGTTCTCCACCACATTAGGAGTAATCTAATCCTCCACTTACCAAGTTATCACACTTGTCTCCTCTTTACCTACTTCCTCGTCTCATAAGGGATCCAGTTTTGTTTCCAATTGTCAGTCAGCTCTCGGTCATCTCCTGTGTCGTGTCTAAATTCATCTTCTTGTTAAACCTGTGAGGGATTAATCTCACACAAGTCAAAAGTCAGAAGTCAAGTAATCTTCCACGCGAAGGGTTACACATGGGGAAATAGTAACCCTTTGTGTCATACACACATCATCAACGCATCTCTCTCTCCCTGTGCCTCCTTTCCTGATTCCTCCTCACACAAATACCTCCTTCGAATATTCGTCTTCTTGGCATTTTCCAGACAAGAACCACTTTTTACCCAAAATGTGAATGAAGATTTATACGATAGTGTGACTTGATTCCCACCTCTGAGACAGCCAAGACTTCAAGAAGTCTCATCATCAGATCTCTTCGTCTTTAACTTGTTGTTCTTCTCCTTGTGACAACACACACTGTGTGTATCCTACGCTATGTGTATGCGTGTGGGGTAAAAGACGAAATGATCCTCCAGTGTCGCATCCGATCCTCTTGTAATGTCTACTAAAAGTTGTTCTTAAGTGTAAATAAATTGTCAAAGAATCACATTTTATGAAGTTCTCCCGTCTCCCTCTCTCCCCGTCTTTTAGCACCCCGAGGTCTCAGGTGTGATAATCCCTTGGAGTCCTGAGAAACAAATAAAATCTTTGTGTCCCCAAAAATAAACCCCAAGAATTCTAAAGTCATCTTCGCTTGTAAAAATAGACGCAAGAACCTCAAAGAACAATAAAGGTTACGATCAAGAAAGAAAAGACATGTGGTGGACTATACACCGACTTCTTTCAGAATCTTAAAACTCATTGCGTGCGTACTACACATTTCATAATTTCATCGTAAAAACCCACACATGTGACGATTGTGACCCTTTTCTTCCCTTTTTGTTCGAAATCGACATAAAATTTCACACCAAGTGGTCACAGGAAAATAATCTGGAGAAATACTTCCAGAGTCCTACTTCAGATTTCCAGCACTTAAATCAGCACGTAAAGAAGTCTCGTGTGGTGAGAAAGCTTACAATTTTTTATTGACTTCGCCTTACAATCCAAAACAGAACAACATTATTCATTCAGATCTTCCAAGAAAATCGTATATACGTAAGCATTAATAAAATGCAAATTATGGAGTAAATTTTAGGGTTAAAATAAAAGAATCTTTAATGCACGTCAAAAGACTCTCCTCTCTGCCTGTCCAAAAGTTATTTTTGACGTAAAATGACTTTTAGCCTTCATTAAAAATACAGCTGAGAGATATTCAAACAAAGATTTATGAACCACGATGAGCAGTTGATAGAACTCGTGAGACATTATTATTAGCTTGGCGATTGTTATCTTCTCAAGGAATAATTTTAGGACACATTAGTTCACTCTCCAATTCATCCACTCAGATTCAAATGAAAAACACTTAAAATCTCATTGCAATCTGAGACAACAGACAACTTGTGCAACTGCCAGCAGACAATGTGAAAATGGTAATCCAACCCAGATGCGAATTATTCATCTAATTCACAACCAACAATACTTCTCCCTGTGCAATTGAGTGGGTGAACATTAGTGAACAAGGCAGAATGTGTAAAATATACTTAATCTTCTTCATATCTGACAATCACACTCACCAGGAGGAACCTGCCAACTGCGAGTGAATCGTAAGACAGACAAAGGCCATCATATTAGATACCATTTGCATAGTTTAAAATTACAATAATAATAATAGTAAAATTAAAGTGGGAGAAAAAAGCTTATGGGGACACTTCATTTATTGCAACATTGAGAATTAAACAATGAGCAATTTGGGGAAGTGATGAGTGTAGTTGGCAATTAGCAAAAGCCGTGTAGTGGTCATTTGTGTGTGGACGTAAAAGGAAAACTTTGTTGCATGAATGAATATTATTGTTATTATAATGTCTCTTCTTCTCATCTTCTGCTGCTTCTTTGCAGGTTAATGTGACAAGTGCAAACACACAGCACAGAATGTACAATCATGTCGGCTTGCTTATGTACGAAAGTTAATTCAATTATGTGAGTTACATGACTATTTAATTTTAAACGAGAAAAAAATCCGAGCTGTTTACCCTTTACCCTGAGGATGACAAATGGTTATGGCAGTTCACAGTGTCAGCTCACCTTTCTTATGCACATGAACTAACACACACGTAAGTGTATACACTTAATATGTATATTTCTCGTCTGGCCTGTTAACACCAAACAGCAGTTCTCCTGGCAGGCTAATCATAAAAAATAAGTTTCTTCATGTGTGAGACATTGTAAACTGTAAAGAAGAAGATGTGTGCAAATGAAATGTATTGGAATTCTAATTGATACTTTTATACTGTGAAACGTGTCTGAGTTTACAGAACTTTATTGGTGTAATTAGCAAATCAAAGCGAGTGTGAACACTTAACTTGATGCAATAATGCTCAATGCTCATTCACACAGGATCATTTAGTCGTGTAAATTGACTTAACTCTTCAAGGCATGACGATCTTTGACACTACGGAGGAAGTGTGAGCTCAGGCGAGTTTTTTTTTTCTATTAGAAATACATTTCGATTTTCGAGGTGTGAGATCCGACGGAGAAGAGGAAATGCCCAACCTCAATTTGAACATGGGGAATCATAATAAAAATTGGCGAAGAAAAATGAACGTGTTAACGACTGTTGGAGTTATTATTGCTGGTTTAATAGCCGTAAGTGTCGATGTGTGCGACGGAAGAGAGAAAAATCTGGAGGGATCATCATCACATCGTTATAAGAAAGTATTTGTACACAATTTGAGAAATTCCTTTGAAGACGTAGACTACACTTACAATTATCATCGGAGTGAACTCATGAACCGCAGAAGGTATAGATCAGTACCAGAATCCATAAATGATGAATTAGCTGTTTCTCCACGAGTCAAAACAGTCCAAAATATAACGAGACCGTCTAGACTTCAAGTTCCACTTTCCCCAAAACAAGACAGAAGTAAAGGATGCTTCAACACAACCATAATTATCAATAAAGTATCCCAATCTCAAGTTATCTTTGCGGGGAAAGTGATTAACATAACGGAAACAGTAATTCATCGGACCATCCCCGTTGTTGCTCCTCAAGGATCGTCTCAGAATCCAAACCACGGGTACTTCTACTACGACTTCAATAGGAAGAGACGGAGAGAAAGTAGAGGTGGGCAAGGATCAGGGAACACAAAGGTTATCAACGTGACCTTAGCTGAAGCCATCGTTCATGTCAAGACAATGTTCAAAGGACCTTCAGAAATGGAAGGAACTCTTGTAATGCTCACCGTAGAACCTGGAGGAGACGGATCAAAGGAATCTCGAAGCTTATCTCGATGCTTGAGAAAACTAAGGACTCTAGATACCCGGGTATTCTTCTACAAAACTGGAACCGGAGGAAGCAGAGAATCCGGAAGAACGAAGAATAATGGCTATGAGATGCTTCGAACATTGACAAATCAGAGTTTCGTGCCTTTACCTCCAACTCTTCATGTTTTGGCTGCAGTCCGATCCGCTGTCAAAGGTAATTCAATACGTTCATTATTATTTTTTTCCACATACTTCTCTGCGCCACAACATGAAATTCTATATCGTCGAATGCATCCCATGAAACTTTATTAATCGCCCAATCAGTCATAATTAGCCGTAAATTTACTTTTCGTGTGTGCCTTTTGAATTGGGTGATTATCTTACGCATAAACATGACACAACTGGAGAAGAAGTAATGTATCCATTTCTCCTGGAGAATCTGTGGGTTGTGTGTTGTGGGGGTGTAAGTCATAAACTACACGAATGGATGAATACGAAGCATTTCACATCCTGTTCGTCTTCGTGTCTTCGTGTGTTGGTCGAGGGTGTAGAAACTAAAAACTAAAAACTTAGCATAAATGATGGTTTCCCTAAGGTGAAGAGAAGAGCTTTTTCCCTACAAATCTCTCCGTGTTTTGTCAAATTAAGTGGGGTGACACGTACAATATGATTCAGATTCGGATTTGCTCCGAAACTTTGAGAGAACACTTTTCTCTTATGATGTATCATCCAATTTGTCTCTCGTGCTACTTCCTCCTTTCACGAGATGTAAATATCTGATACTCTGATACAAACACACTCACCATGCAACCAGCTTTCCACTTCGTTGGGTACTACAAAGAAATGGAAAGTTTTTCACTGTGGTTTTCCTTAAACCTGGATAAATTTATGAGTGAGGTGGTGCTGGGACATGTGTTGACAGAAAAATCTGTCTTACTTTTCCTGTTCGTGCTTCCTTGTCTTTTTTCTTGTTTCAACTTCATGCGTTTTGTTGGTTTAACCTCGCGCACATACAAATTCCTCTATTCAAACTCTCTTCGAGTGTAAGATGAACCTTTGAATCAGTTTATTTACTTATTTACACTTCGTACGAGTTAACTAAACATCGCTGGCAAATTAACTACAAACACTTTAGGAAAAGTATGTCGTGGTGTGGTTGTTACATACCACAGTGTGCGCCATTGTATAGTAATGTATATCTTGTAATTAGAGTTTTTTAAGCAGATGTTCATTTAATTTTGCGTATATATATCGTATCACAAGTCTTTACAGATTAGAGGGACTCCAAAAAAAATCATTGTGCTTCTTACTTTATACTTCTTCAGTTCATTGCATTACAAATATTACCTGTTTCAGCATTTTCAAGTAATGCATTATTGACTATTTTAGACACAAAATTTAGGAGAAACGCCCTAAACCCTTTGACTATTTAAGGCTTTTGAATGGAAGCAATAAATCCAAAAGTCCAGCTGACTTGGTGCAGACTTCCATGCTCATCGCCTGTAGTAGCAAAGTAGCAAAGTAGTTCCCATCCCAAAAGAGTTATTGAAGTTTAGGGTAATTAGGGACTAGAAATATGGTAGTCAAAAAGAAATTATCGCTGCTAGAACGATTTAACAAATCATGTTTTGTTCTTAAAGATCATAATTTAATGTAGAACTTTCCTAGCGGAAGGAGTAAAAAGTGATACCTGCAAGAATTTATACATGAGCAAGTATGGAAGATGGAGGGATGATTACAATTAATAAACTGGAATAAATCGTTCGAAATTTGGAAATGCGAACACTTAATCCGACAGTTTTATCACATGCACAACCACTTCCTTGTACGAATTTGCCCTTCGGTAGACCAATGTTCACAAAAACTAAAAATGAAGTGTTGTGTAATCTAGTTCATTTTAATATTATATTATACTTTTTAAATTGCCAACGACTCTTTGTGTTTACTTCATTCATGTGAATCAGCGTAAAAACAGACGATTCACTCAATATTCCTAAATAGTTTCCTCATCTTTTCTGAAAAAATAGGCTAACATGTGTGCAAAAGGTGCTGAGTTAAATGTGAAGAGGTGTCTCCTTGTTTCACCGACAAATTTGGGCAACGCTGAGAATCCTCTTCTCTTCATTGCACACAA